>PVJI01003789.1:11936-118282 GCA_004026765.1 Micronycteris hirsuta | reverse complement strand
GGCTGGTGTAGCTCAGTGGATTGGGCGCGGGCTGGGAACCAGGGGGTCCCGGTTCGATTCCCAGTCGGGGCGTATGCCTGGGTTGCGGGCCGGGTCCCTGTGGGGGCCATGTGAGAGGCAACCATACATTGTTCTTTCTCCCTCTCTTTCTCCCTCCCTTCTCCTCTCTCTCTAAAAAATAAATAAATAAAATATTAAAAAAAAAGATGCCAGACTTCAATGCAAGTGCAAAGGATGCCTCAAAGGATGCCTCTGACGCTGGCTTTGTGGAAATGAACAGTGCTCAATTAGGGACCTGTTTTCTCATGTGTTTCAAGCATAACATGACCCTCTCATTCGTTTCCCTAATTTACATTCATTTCAATGTGTAAGAGCCCCCCACCAAATAATTTCATCAAATAAGTTATTTTGTAATAAATCGAGATTAAGAAGAGAAAAGGATTCACCCAAGGTCACACAGCAAGTTAGTGGAATTGCTGGGGCGGGCCCCTGGGCCTCTGGCTCACCCAGCTTTTCCTGTTTCTTGGTCCTGGGAACAACAGCACCCGCTGCACCTGGGAGCTTGCTAGAAGCACAGAGACTGGGGCCCCGTCCAGGCCCACAGAATCAGATGCTGTTTTTCAAACAAGATCACAGAGGATCTATATGCATATGACAGTTAAAGAAGGACTGCTCCAAACCAGATTTTTACATCGATGTTGTGAAGTTACAAGTTCATAATCTTCACAGAAATTTGCTTACCACAAGATGGATCAAAACAATTACTGAGCTGTTTTGCTGTATCTGATCATCTCACATACCATTTTCAATAAAACTATAGGCAGTTAGTGAAACAACATCGGCCTTTGTCTCTGGATAAGTGATCCATATTATAGCAGGGTGGATAACTCATACGTGACTTATAAGAAGTTACTGCATTGAGTTCATTCAGTTGCTATGTCTTCCGGCCTATGAATAAGGTAACAATCAGAATTCTGTTAGGCAACGTGAGTTTCCATCAGACCACATCAGAGTGACACTGAGAATGTGTGCATGTGTGTGCACAAGCACATGCACAATGGCCAATTGGGACTCCTCAGTCAGTGAATTAGTTTCCTCACACTCATTTAGTTGGTGTACTGCATTCAAACAATACACCAACATTTTCCCATCGTGCAAAACAACCGAAGTTACTGAGCAGCCAAACACACTGCAAACATCAATTGGCTCATTGCATTTACATGAACCATCCCAAATAGGCAAATCCACAGAAAGTAGATTAGCGGCTGCTCTGGCTCAGGCGGGGCTGGGGGCGAATGAAGAGTGGCTTATAATGGCTCCAGGGCTTCTTTTTGGGGCAGTGACAATGTTACTTAGTGGTGGTAGCTGCACAACTCTAAATATATCTAAAAATCCCTGACTTTGTACACTGAAACGTGCCAATTGTAATGGTCTGTGAATTATATCTGAACAGCATCATAAAAAAATCAATGGGCTCAATAACCAAAAATGTTTTCTTTTAAGATGCATGGAAACATATAATTGTACACACCATCACTGCTCGTTATTTTATTTTTTAACTTAAAGATTTTGAATGCCTTAAAATTGGAGTCTGAAGGGGCTTTGATTTCCACAAACCTCCCTCATTTCGCCAGGAAATTAACTGATACCAGTTTGAGGAAGTGACGTGCATGAGAACCCAAGGCCCAACTCAATGGACCAATGGTCAGAATTTTCCCAGCATTACATCATTTCAATTAAAGCATTCATCGGGTATGTTCGGTAATTGAATACATCTGGAAAAATAAAACCAGTTCATGGCCCTGTGGTATATTTACTAGGAACCTACTAAAGAAAATCAGTTTGTTTCCTTATTAGCATGAAGGGAACTTTCTTTTTTTTTAATGTAAAAACTAAACACCAAAACCAAGGATACAGGCTGAACCAGCGAAGTATGCACAAATTAACATAAATTGGCAATTGAAGTGCAGAACTAACAATTGTCCAAGACACAAAGTACTTCCTTGAGAACAGGCCTCTGATTTGGGCATTTGTTTCATGAGAACTTGCACACCTACTGAAAAATAAAACCCTTACTTAAGCCCAGGGTATTGTGAAAGCCATTCTCAAGAAGGGACCCATGTGATCATTAAAGGCTCAATTTCTAACCTGTACAAATCCCAACGCTTGGCATTAAAAAACCAGAAATAACTTTATTTCAGGAAAATTAGTGAGTGCTTTTGTCAATGCTGCACTTTATGGAACTTCAACATCGTTGCTCCAAGCATTGCCCAGAGACTTACGGGCTGAGCAGCAGCCCGATCTTTGTGTGCGAACCTCATTTAAAAGGGAGATTTAGAGTCAGCAAGAGGCGCTGGGGAGAGAGCAGGGACTGTGGGGCGAGGAGGGGGTTGGGACATGGAGATTCAAGTGATGTGACTACTCACGTGGGGGCTTTAGGAGCCGTAGGAACCAGAGTTACAGGTCCTGCAGTTCTGCCCCTTCTAGAAGGATTTTATGCTAGCTCTCCCCTAACTCTTTGGTAAGCAAATTTCCTGTTGGATTCAGGGGTCTTATTTCCGTTCGTATTTTGATCACCTAGTACATTTAAAAAAAGGACATTTAACTACAAAATTCTTTGCACTTCCTTTTAATGCCAAATACTGTGCCCTCCTTACTATACCTCGCCAAAATTTTAATTGGCACAAAATTAGCCCCCCTCCCCACCAACCCACACTCCACAGAAGAGGGGATGTGGGGTTGGGTAAGGGGCCAGGGATGGCGGGTCGGGGGACCGGCAGGGAAGTCCCTAGCCCTCACCATTAAACCGCAATGGTTAAACCCACTGACTGCCTCATTAGGAATGCTTCGGAGAGGTCTTCAGTCTGTGGCTTTTGTGGCGCTGGTGGCTGGAGTGTGTCAGCCACTGGAGAAGGATAACAGAGCAGGAAGAGAACACCCTTTCCCCGGAACAGCGCTCAGCCGTGTCCCGGGGTGCAGTGGAATTACGTTGATGTCCACCGCGCTCTCCGAGTTTCCCTTTTAACAACATGTTGCTGACGGCAGCATTTAGGGGTGTTAGGAGGTGACAGAAAGAATCCTCCAACCGCCTAACCTCCGCCCTGGCCCAGGTTGGAGATTTTCAAGCTCCAGAGCTGGGCTTTCACCGTTACTAGTCGATCCCCAACTGCACTGAAACCCCCTTGGCACACTGTCTCCACCTGCGCCCAGGTCCGCATTTTGATAGTTGGAACAGGGGACAAAGAAAAGAAACCCTCCTACCTATCCTGTCCCTCTCCCCTCTCACCTTCCTGGTTTGAAGAGTCGTGTTTCTCAAATGGGGTTTTCCGAGAAACGCGGGGCACTGGGCGTTTGTCTCATGTGGGTTTAAGGCCAACTGAACCATGGCAGGGTGGGACAGGACCGAACTCTGAGCCGGGAGCTGGGGCGACAGAGAGGGAGAGCGTCCCGGGAAATGGGAAAGACGCTAGCTACTCTCTAACAACCCCATAAAATAAAGCCGCCCGGGACGCTCCGTCTGCTCTCTCTGAAACCCTCCAGGGAGCCCGGCTCTTCTCTCCCCGGGGTGCAGCCTAAGCGCTGTCACAGCACAGCCGGGGCGGGGACGTCCCGGGACGGGGCAGGGACGAGCACCTGGGCATTCCGGACACCTGCGCTGCGCCCCTCCCACCTCCAGCATCCGCGCCCACACCCTGGCCCGGTGGTGGAGGTGCCCCCAGAAGGCCCGACCTGAGCAGGGATGGGCGCAGGGCTGTGGCGGTGGCAGTGGCACGGGGCCAGCGCGCTGGCTTACCCATGGTTGGAGACGGGCGGGAGGGGCACTGGCTCCCCGGGGACGGGCCGAACCGGTGGTACGAGTTTGCAGGTTGGGCAGGCGCGGGCGTGGGCCAGGCTCTGGATGGGCTGAGCTGGGCTGCTGGGCTGGCGGCTGGCTCCTGGCTCCTGGGCTGGGGTGGGAGAGCAGCGCGGCTCCGCCTGCACTAGGGGCCGGCCTCGCTGAGAGGGGCCCTGACGTCAGCGCCGGGGGCTTTGTGCGCCCGCAACTGGGCCCGAACCCACTGCAGGCGCACCCAGGCGGCTGGCCAATGGGGCCGGCGTGTCCTAAGACCCCCAAGCCAGCGCCCAGGGGTCCAGGCACCAGAAAAGTCACTGGGGTGATTCAGAGAAAGGGGAGTGGGCTTCCAGGGTCTCAGAAAAGAGAACTCAACAGCTGGAGGGGCTTTGCGGTCTTAGTTATCACCCACTGTGCAGATGGAGAAACTGAGTCCCGGGTCACTGCTCCAAGGACACCCAGTGATTGACAGTGCTGCCCCAGTCCACTGTCCTGGATCCTTTTGTTCACATATGGGCTGCGGGTGGTTTACTTAATTCAGCAGCTCTCAACTCGCTGCACAGGAGAGTAGGCTGGGGAGCTTTTGTGTCATCAGGACCTCAGCAGGTGGGGACCAAGTCAAAAACTCCCCAGGTGATTCCAGCGCATAGCCACAGTTACCAACGCAGACTGCAGTTACTTGTGAGTAACAAATGATTCCAAAGGGCACAGGCAGCACTTTCCGATCTGGTGTGGTGGCAGATTTGGTGGTGTCCGTAATCAGCTCACTTGCTCCCTGGAAGCCCACCCCCTGGCATGCTCTGGGAGACGATTCAGACTGGCCCCAGTCACCACTTCACCCGCTCACGCCTGGCACTTGAGCCTGCAAGTGAAGTAATGGTTTCACAGTGTCCGGGGTTTAAGTTCCCCCTGTCTCCTTAAAGAAGAATTTTCCTGTTTCCAAAGGTATTAGAAAAGTGCTGAGACCCTGGCAGTTTTTCTGTGGCTACTGCTTTCTGAGACATTTCTGAGACCGTGACAGTTTATGTTGTGCTTCTTGATTGTTTCGAAAATACACTGTGTTACTTGAACTGAGGGTTACATAAACAGTAGCAGCAGATAGTACACTTAAGGGACATGTAAGACAGAAGAAAGAGGCTTCACGACTGAGAAAGCGTGGAGGAGGCAAACATTTCATCTATTGAAAATTATTGGATTAGAGAAGATTTCATCAAGGCACAGCTCTAGAAAGCCTAATAATATTTTGCATAAAAGGACAGAGATTTGTGTTTGGTGGATCAGTGGCTCATTTTCACAATCCCCGGGGAGTAGTAGCTAACCCACCTCACGCAGTAATAAAAGAACAGGGAGCTCATAGGTTTAACTTTTTGTCCTCCTGTTACAGGAAAGCAATCCATTTGAATGAGGCCCGAATGCACATGTATACAGGAATCCAACTGTAGGTGACAGTGATGAGGATGGCCTGCAAAGGGCAGAGAGAACGGGGAGGGGGGAGTGGGGGGCGGCAAGGAGGAAGTCATTCTAAGCCAACTCCTGATTTAGGGAAGAGTGTTTGGTTTGGTTGGTTCCTACATCGTGGGAGGCCCCTAGGAGACAGTGAAAACAACAGAATGGAACTTGGCATGGCACTCTGAAATAGTATTTGGGAGCCACTACAGGAGCAAGAAGTCTAAGGTTTTCTGCACTGGGATGAAAGTAAACCCCTTCATACGCTTTCTGTCATTCCCTAGAAGTCTCAGGTTTTT
The DNA here is from genome assembly GCA_004026765.1 of Micronycteris hirsuta. Taxonomy (NCBI): domain Eukaryota; kingdom Metazoa; phylum Chordata; class Mammalia; order Chiroptera; family Phyllostomidae; genus Micronycteris; species Micronycteris hirsuta. The sequence goes on along the minus strand of PVJI01003789.1, from coordinate 112,705 downwards.
TTCTAACTAAAGAAAAGAAATAACAGCTGTCCAAATATTGGCACTAATCACATGGGATGCTGTGATAAAATCCAAGTTAGAGCAAGTATGTACACAATATCAAAGGAAAGCTACATTTTAATAGAAATTTTTACTCACTTTGAAAATGTCAAGGACTGATTTCAACAAGCAACTGTCCTGAAAACCCTTAAGAAAAACAAAACAGCAGTTGGGAAATTAACAAGGCTATATCACAGATACCTAATATGCCTACTTGACTCTTAGTCAAAGAAATGCTATTTGAAAGTAACAAACCAATTTTCTCATATTGAATAACTAAAGCCTTTTAAAAATCAAGCAAGCCTACCTTGTATGTGGGCGAATAAATTGGTAGAGCCTTTTTGGAAAGCTATTTGGCAGTATAAATCAAGAGGCTTAAAAAAGTTCATAGTCTCTGACCTAATAATCCCACTTCTGGGACTTTCTCCTAACTAAAGAATGACTGTTTCAGTAAAAAATAATGTAAAGAGATGCTTATCACACAGCAAGATGTAATAGCAAACAAAATAATAAAACAAAAACAAGAAAGGAAGCACGAGCTGTTCAATAAAAGGGAAGAAGTTATATAAATTATTATTGACTTAGCTCCGTGGTTCTCAGCTGTAGATGATTTTGCACGCGCACGCACGCGCGCGCGCGCGCACACACACACACACACACACACACACACCTGCTGCCAGCAGACATCTGCCAATGTCTGGAGACAGTTTTAGTTGCCACGTCTTTAGGGTGAGGGCATTCTGAGATTTCACAGTCCAAATAGGGATGGAACTCTCCAGTCCAAACTTTTGCTTTATTTTCTTTTAGGCAGGCAAAGGAGCTCTCACTTGACTCTGCCTCTGTTCTATAGTGTGGAAGAAAATAGTTGATTTCCATTCTTCTCTTATATTGTATTTTATTTATCTACTTACTGGGGAGAGATGGGGCTCAGGTGACCTTGAATAGTGAGCAAATAGAAAGTAGCCCAATGTAGCAAGAAGCATCAGGAAATTAACAAAGTGACTTTCCTATGAAGTTGGCTGGTACATCGCTTCATCAGGAAAAGATATTTGAGCTTAAATGCACATGTTTTAAAACTGCTAGTACCCCCTAAGACTAAAGATGCCTCACATCTTGAGTGTAAACTCAGATGGTTTTCTAAGTGTCTATATTTATACTGATATTAGAAATATGACCGTCCTGAGAGTTGGAAAGCTGAATAGCAGAAGGGCAGACAAAAAGTTCTACGTAGAGTTCTACAAGGCAGAGGTAGGCAGTGTCCAGCCACTTTGAGGCTTGGGGCAACAGCTGACAAAACCTACAAGGAAGAGCAGCTCGGATCTTGGAGGGGAAGCTGACATAAAGATTAAAGCACCTCCGATATGTTCTACTTTGCTTGCTCCTACGTTTTTCCATGTTCAACTTGGGAATGGAAGAGAAGATACGATTTTTGCCTGCCTAATGTTTAAGGAGCTAATGGGTCCCTGTGTCATCATGAGTCTTCAAGTGGCTTTTCTGGTCACCTGCAGGAGACGGGGGGGGGGGGGTCCCTGCTCTCTGTGCCCTGAGGAACTTCCTGAGCGTCTGTGGTGAGGGCTCTAGATTCCCTCCCACACATTCCTGGTTATCTTATGATGTCCTGACCTTTTGTTGTGTTTCTTTGATGAAGAAACTTGGCCTTGGAGATATTAGGTCATGTGTCCCAGGTCACACACTGAGTGCATGGCAAATCTAGATTTGAGCTCTGCTCTGTCCTAGTCCAAACTCTGTCCACTCCACCACGTTACCATCCATAGAAAATGTTTCTTAATTGTAAGGCACCTGATCTGGGCTCTAACGAACAAGTGCAAAGCCTCAGCTAGGGGTCTGCTCTGGGGTCCCCTTTGAGAATCGGTCTCCTGTTCAGCTGTGGCTGAGAGGATGGGGAACATGGCTACGTCCTGCCATAGGTCTTACAGAGTCACAGGCTAGAAGTGAGCAGAATGCAGGCAAAATAAAACACGGCCGCCTCCCAGGGGGCCCAGGATTCAAAGCTGGCTAAAAGCAGATCCGGCCTTTAAACACAGGTCATTTCATTCTGTCTTTTTGTGAAGCAGAGCAATTGGCAAATGGTTTTACTTCAGTTTGTACTGAGCTTTTCACTCTGCAAGTCTGGATGATATCCGCTCTCATGCTTGTGCATTTCACGGGACTCTGTACTTTTAGACTGTGGCCGAGTTACCCACATACATGAATCTAGCTCAGAGTTCACAGTGGGGCATCGGGAACTCACAACAAACACCAAAATATAGCTAATGTGACACTGTGTCCTTGGTTTTGCCGATGACACTTTAAATGAAACCATGTGCAGAGCTCAAAATTATTTAATTATTAGCCCATCATTTTTATTAGCTGACAATACTTTTCCCACACTTCCCATTTGCCTAGTAATAATGAATTTGATAGCCTTTTGGAAAAAAATAATGTTGCTTTGGGCTAGGATGTTCCTGTCATTTCTCTCAAGTGATTCTTGAGAGTATCTCATAGAGTCTCTGAGTTAAAGGAACTTTATAACTCATCCAGTCCAATCCTCCACATTCATAAATCCCTTGTGTCCTGTCCATAGCTGTTAGCCATTCAGATATAATTGGATACTTCTCAGGATGGGGAGATCACTACTATCATTTCTCAACAAATGTAACTGAAAATGTTTTCTGCCCCAAGTTACTGTGGGCCTCCTGACCTCCTCTAATTTTGACAAGTTCCTCTTTAAGTAGGAGGTCTGAGTGAGATGTAAATCTCCAGCTGCTTACGTTGGAACTCTTTCTTCCCTTGAGTTGGAAACACTCCAAGTGATATACGCTTATGTTTGTTTGTTTTTATTGAGGTAAAATACATAGAACATAAAATGAACCATTTTAAAGTGTAGAATTCAGTGGCATTTAGTACATTCACACGTGCAAACACCATCACTATCTAGTTCTAAAAAACACTTCGCCACCCCAAAGGGAAACTGCAACCCTCTGGCAGTCACTGCACATTCTCCGGCCTGCCAGCTGCTGGCAACCACTCATCTGCTTTCTGTTGGTATGGACTTGCCTGTTCTGGACATTTCATGTAAATGGAGTCACATAATAGGTGGCCTTTGCATCTTGGTTTCTCTCACTTAGCATAACGTTGCAGCATGTACCAGTACTTCATTCTTTTTCATGGCTGAATAATATTCCATTGTACAGATAGACCATGTTTGTTTATCCATTCATCTAGTGGACATTTGAGTTATTTCCGCCTTGTGGCTGTTGTGAGTAAAGATGCTGTGAACATTGGTGCACATTTATCTGTTCAAGTCTTGCTTGGATTCTTTTGGGCATATAACACCCCTTTTATATTACAAAACCTTTTATTACGAAATCATAAGCATGTAATTCTGTAACGTAACGATATCACACTCAAGCATACCATATGACATTTTTGGTGAAATGTTCAGATTAAAACTATCAATTATTGCACCCATGTTATTACCCTATCAACCACACTCAAGCAGGCATTACTTCTGCTGGGCCCTATATACCTAGTAGAATTGCTGGGTTGTGTAATGATTCCATGACTAACTTTTTGAGGAACCATCATCCTGTCTTCCACAGTGGCTGTGCCGTTTTACATTCCCACCATCAATGTCTGAGGATTCCAGTTTCTCCACCTCCTTGCCAATGCTTGTTGTTTCACATTTTTCAAAATTGTAGACATACTAGTGAGAGTGAAGTGGTATTTGAAGCTATCTGTTTTTTTTTAAAGATATTATTTATTTATTTTTAGAAAGGGGGGAATGGAGGGAGAAAGAGAGGGAGAGAAAAATCGATGTGTGGTTGCCCCTTGCACACCCCCTACTGGGGACTTGGCCCGCAATCCAGGCACGTGCTGTGACTGGGAATTGAACTGGTGACCCTTCGGTTCATAGGCCAGTGCTGAATCCATTGAGTCACACCAGCCAGGGCCAAAACCATCTGTTTTTTAAGACCTCCTTGATATGGCCTCTGAGGCCCTGCCTATACTGACCCTAATCTCCTACTACGCACCCTCATTCTCCATGCTCCAGTCTCACTGCTCTCCCAGGCCCTCCCTCCCAATGCAGAGCCTTTGTACATGCTCATCCCACTGTCTCTTTGCCTGGCTAGAGCCCACTCAACATTTGGCTTGCAGCCTGAGCATCACTTCCTCCAGGAAGCCCTCTCTGACTTCCCCATCAGGTTGAACGCCCCAAGAGACAGTCTTATCACACGGTCCTCCTCCTCTTCCAAGGTTCTGCCACAGCTGCAATTTTTCTTCAGATTATGTGCATATAAAACATACATGTTTTTCTCCTCTGTTGGGCTGTGACTATAGTGGGAGTAAATTAAAAATCCTGATTAATGAATTAATTGAAAACTTTTTGAGGAAACTTGGGAGACTTCATGTCCTATCCCCTCCTTCCCAGGACTCTGTTTCTGTAATAATAGCCTTCTGCCTTTCCTGAATCATCAATATCTACCTTTTGACTCAATCGTTCCTACTGGTTCACATACACGTTCCAGCCACTGCCTTTTTTTCTTGCTCCCTTTCTTAGCAAAACCTCTTGGAAGAGTCAACCATACTTGCCTGCAAGTCCTCAGCCCTCACCCTCCGAAGCCTACTCCAATAAACCTTGCGTTCCCATCATTCTGCTGAAACTGCTCTTGTCAAGAACACAAATGATTGCACGTGGCAAGATGGGACTCTTGCAGTAGAGGCCTCAATACTTCTAGAAACACATTCTTATCTAGGCTTCCATGAACCTCCATATTTCTGGTTTTCCTTCTACCTCACCAGATGAAATTTCTCAGTCTTTTTTGCTACAGCCTAAGTTTGTCTTGTCATGTCTATGCTTATTTCTTACTGTCAGTTTCATACCGTGGATTGGACGCTCCAGGTGGGTGGAAAGCTTGTTTGTCTTGATCCCTACTACAACCTTCCTGCACAGAACACATCAGACGCCCCAGTTTTTATTATAGGAATGAATTATTTCCTCCATTTCAACTTCTATAATGTTGCACCTAAGGATCTTTAAAATTCTTGTTTGTATAAAATGTCATGACATCTTATAAGTATCATTCTGAGGTTTAATTCTTCTACCTAACATATTAGCTACCTTTTGTGAAAATGAATAAAGGAAAACCACATTCAAAATGAAGCCAGGAAGCCATGCAGGGAGGGCTTTCGTGAATGTACAACTTGTTGCAGCTTCCTTTATATATCTCAGCTGGAAGAAGCTTATTTTACACACCTCAGCAAGAAGAAGGAAGGTTTTCTAGTTGCCCAGCAACAACTCAGCCAACGAGAAGCCACCACAACTCAACCAATGAGAAGCCACTGCAGCTAGAACTCTTACTCCCTTCCAATGAACTTTTGTTCAGAATCACCCCTCTCAGTTTCTTCCCTTCCCCTAAAGAAACACACTCCTCTCCTTTGTTCTCCAGGCTTGCTTAAGATTCCTCTGCTATTTCGGAACAAACTTGATTTTTCTGGCTAAACTGCTCACTTTTTGTTTTAAAGCCTCACACCCTCTTACTTTTGGTGAATATGCTTTCTCTATTTTCAACATCTTGTAGATGAAAATATTGATTCTGACCACCGTTCTTCCTTCCCATTGACCTCAATTCATTGATTGGCATTCTTTGAGTGTGTTTGTTTTCAGCCAGCTGGGTAATCCTCGATTGTGTTGACACCCAGCACATATTTCTGTATGTTGTCCACAAGGAAATAACAACTTCTGTTGTGGAAAAGGGCCATTGTCTATTTAGCACACACAAAGTTCAAGGTTGATTCAGCTGTTCAGCTGGGGCAGACACCTGTTGACGGGGTGATTTCTAAAATGCGCTGTGAGCAAAGACCATTTAAATCCAAGAAAGAGGAACAGATGTGACAATTATGCAATCCCTGCATATTTTAATGCCCAGAAACTGCCTCACCTGTTCTCTCCTCTCCTCTCTTCTTCTCTCCGTGGCCATCCCTGTGCTTCCACTCTTCCTGAAGTACAGAGAGGCTGTTGAGCATGCCCCTGTTCTCCCATCTAGAAACTTTATCCAGGAAAGCAATGAAGTTGGAGGAGACAGGGGAAAGGAAGGTGGGGGTGGGGGAGGGAACTTCTGTGCCTTAGTATATGTGAGTTCCCTAAAATTAACTCTTTGTTTTAAGAATGCTCAGAGAGCTTAACTGTACCCGTACCATACATTTGTTGATGCACTCTACACATCACTGAATGTTTCTCCCAGTGGATTCCTGAGACAGAGGTAGGCAGGGTCAGCATTATTAAAATTTTACGGAAGACATCATTAAGACTGGGAGTGCTAGAGTACATTAGGCATGGTTATAAGGCTCGTGGATAATTAGAACTAGAACTTGCTGGGTGGAGCCACAATGGTTCCTTGTCAATTTTCCTTCCCACCTACCAGTGTGAGCATCCAGTCAAAAGTGTGACAGAGTGGCTGTTTGAACTTGCTATTTTCTTTTGAGCGAGTGATCTAACTCCTCTGAAGCTGATTGCTCATGCTTGAGAGGCAGATAATAATGCTCATGGCACATGCCACCTTGTGGAATTCTGAGCAGGTGCAAAAGAATATTTGAAAACATGTGGTTTAAGGTAAAGCCCTACCTCCAGGCTTATATTTTTGTTGTTATTGCCATGATGTGTCAAATCAATATCTCTCTGTCTCTCTCTCACTCCCTTTATTTAAGATGGAAGCTTCTGCTTCAGTCCAGTTTCCTGGTCCGTAACCATATCTGCAAAGACCTGCAGGGTCCAGGGATGTAAACTTACAGGCTTGAAGTCCTGGACTCATATTAAAGGAACAGGAGATATTTGTTCCAAGCTTGCCTAGAGGTATCCTAAGGACCAGCTGGACTTTTTCCCCTGTACGCCTCTGTGTCCTCAGTCCCTCACTGCTGTTTGTTGAATGAATGAATGACTACAAAGAGCAGACAGACTTGGGATCAAACCTCATCTTGGGCCCTGACCAGCTGAGCCTCAGTTTCCCAATCTACAAAAATGAAGACAATAGACTCTTTTCTTAATTTGTTTTAATTTTTTATTTTTGTTGACATTATTGGGGTAACATTGGTTAATAAAATTATATATAGGTGACCATAAACTCTTGGCAGGGTTGGTAGGAGGATTTAAATAATAGCTATTTGGTATTTTTCTCTTTCCCACATTCAATTTCCCCATAGTTCTTCCCTTTTATAATGGTATCTGCTTTAGATTTTTTTGTTTCTTTTCCGTTTTTGCTCCTTGTCAAAGGCAGAAGAAAACTAGATAGTGGATTGTTCTGCCTTCTCTCCATCATCTGCTCTGCACCAAACAAGTTTTGTCCCTCCTTTGTCTAGTCATGAGTTTAAAAATATTTTTTTGTGCTTTGTAGGTCACAAATAAATGCACAGCACATGCAAAGATAAAATATTAGCAAATCAGTCTACTTTTTTTTAAAAAAAATAAGGCAATCAAAAACCACAATTCTGCCCTGGTTGGTGTGGCTCAGTGGGTTGAGCACCAGCCTGCAAACTGAAAGGTCGCTGGTTTGATTCCCAGTCAGGGCACATGCCTGGGTTGCAGGCCAGGTCCCCAGTAGGGGGTTGAGCAAGAGGCAACCTATTGATGTATCTCTCCCTCTCTTTCTCCCTTCCTAATTTCCCTTCTCTCTAAAAATAAATAAACAAACAAACAAATAAATAAATACCATAAATCTAATTCTAAAAACTGTTACATTTCTTTTGTTTCTTAAAATGCAATTGAATTTGAGATAAAGAATCAAAATCCTTTATGAGAATTACATTGAAATCACTTTCTATAACCCAATAGGTCATATTTTGGCAGCAAGTTTCCAATCTGTAAAATGAATAATGACTGCTTTAGAATAATCATAATTACATCCCCAAGAAACAATTTAATCTCAGTTAATTTTTTCTTTGTACTGCCAAATGACTGATTCTGAAGCAATTATAAGGCCCAGCATTATTTTTCACCACTGAATAGCACGCCCATCACCCTTCACAGTTCCCTGGTTTCCCCTGCCACGTAGGCATTTGAAAACAGTAGTTTCTGATTTAAACTTAACAAGCAAAATGTCACTTAGGAAGCTGATTTGATAATCCACCTTTGTGTGTGTGCATCTTTGTGCCACAGCAAAGGGCCAGGAAAAAAATATGTAGGCGTGTGGCTGTGGAAGTAGGATTAATCCTCTCTCTGCATTCGGTTTCCGCTTTGTTAAGGAGCTTTGTGTGGGTGGTGGGAGCAGATCGGCCATCTGAAAAAGCCAAGCTCCCTTTCCTCTGTGGAACAGCGGCCCCTTCACAGCAGCTGCGCATGGGGTTTCTTTGCCTTCCCGGTGTATGGCTACATCTTGTGTCTGTCCTTAGGGCCAGGTCCTCTGGGGATGCGGTGTGTCTCCCCACCTCTTCCGATGCCTGTGGTATCGCATCTCACCTCTCCATGGGTCCACTTGAACCGGGCTTCCTCCTTGGCCAAGTTAATTATCACATCCTAGTAAAAGAGGCAAAGGGTGCCGGTGGGTGGCACTTTGTCTGCCCCAGTTAAATGCACACAGCTGCTAGGTGTGACCTGGTGATTCAGTTAGGAGCATGGCCTTGGAAGTGGACTGGCTTCATAGAAATGGTGGGACTGCAGACAAGTGACTAGAACCTCTCTGAGCAGCCTTCCTCCCCAGCAGAATGGGAGTAGAAAGATGCCTCTCCTAATTAAAAGGATCATTAGGAAGAGGCAATGAGTTGATGCACTTGAGGAGTGTGGTGCAAAGCCTCACTTTCAGTAAGTGCTCCATAAACAGCAATTATATGTATAGTGCAGCCAGACTGGCCCTGGGAAGACCAAGTGTGGGCAAATCCGGCCTCGTCTATACTCCTTACGCATGGCTTCTTCAGAAGGCTTTGTTGATTGATTCATTTTCATTTGTGTGTGTGTGTGTGTGTGTATTTGTGTGGCCCAAGAACATCTTCCAATTGGACGGTGATCTCCAAACCTTTTATTTATATATATCTCCACCCATCTCTATCTATATGTAGAGAGAGAGAGACGGGTAGAGACAGAAATTTCTACATACCTACATATATGGACACCTCTCCCTTTCTGGTAGCATTCTCTGGTTGTCTTATGGTATTAAAGTTTTAGCACAAGAAGCTCCTGGAGTGCAGTTCTAAACCCAACATTAATTTTAATTTTCTGTTGGGGAGCGTTGCCTCCCCAAAACCATGTAGCCTCTATCCCGTGGCTCCTCGTCACGGGTGATGTGAGCAGGCACGCCTTCCTGCATAGAACAGGGACTCTGAGGTGGGGGACCAGGGCCATGGTACAGCCTGGTGGCTTTGACAGAAGCCACCGGCTGCACAGACGGCTGTCCCACCCTCACCCCCACCCTGTCCTTGGCTCGGCCGGTACACCAGTTGTCTCCCTCGCAGCTCCCACATCTTACTCATCATCACTGACTGTTCTCAATCTGTCTTTTTGTGATTTCCTTTTTCTTATTCCTCCACCCCCTCAGTTTTTTTTCGGGCTTCCATTTTCTCCTCTGAGTCCCACCAGCCCAGCTTGACAGCTTTTCCTCTCTTATGCCGTTCTCCGTGCTGACCAGGCTTCCCAGCCACTCCTGCTTTTTGCGAGGCCGAAGGTGAGTGATGCTGTGCATCTGCTGGGTCCTCGGAGCAGCGGTCCGTGCTCTCTGTGAACGTCTCCTCTGTGTAGCTAGCTAGTGGGCAAAGTCCTGATGACCCCGGTGACCTATTTCAGTCTGCTCAGCTGATTCAGAGGCACAGCAAGTGACCCCTCCGTGTGGTGAACTGATGGATTAGTTGGTTTGAGGGGGCCTCACAGCTTCTTTCCAACACTCGCCCACCAGACAGCAAGGAGTTCCCACTCTCGGTGCTGCTCAGATTAGCTTTGTGTCTCCGAAGGTGACTGCCAGCCACTTGGTACAGTCCACTGGGGATGCCTGCCCGGGGCTCCGCGTGATTCTGATGCCTGCTGATGTTGGGCTGGGGGCAGGCAGTGTGTTAGCTTCTTCTTGATGCTGTAACAAAGTACTGAAAACTTGGTGCCTGGAAACAACATAGATTTATTCTTTTCTGGTTGTGGAGCTTAGAAGTCTCAAATCCGTTTCACTGAGATAAAGTCCAGGAGTTGGCAGGCCTGCATTCCTTCTAGAGGCTGCAGAAGAGAATGCCTTTCCTTTCCCCTTTCAGCTGCCCATGGCCGCCTGTATTTCTTGGTTTGTGGTTGCTTCATCCATCTGCAAAGTGTATCACTCTAGTCTCTCCTTACCATCCTACATTGCCTTTTCCCTCATCGCTCACTTTACAAAGGGATATTATATGGGTAGTCTAATTTAACATGAACCCTTAAAAGCAGAGAGCTTTCTCTGGCTGGTGGGTGAAGAAGGCAGCAGAAAAGGATGCCAGAGAGACCGGAAGTCTGAGAAGGCCTCACTTCGCCATTGCTGGCTTGAAGATGGTGGGGCCCTGACAGAACGAAAGGGAGGCACCTTACAGAGCTGAGAGAGTGGCTCCCGGCTAACAGCTAAAAAGGAATGGGGACCTCCGCCCTCAGCTCTACAACCACAAAGAACTGAATTCAGCCAACAACCTGAAAGAACTCGAAAGCATGTTCTTCCCCAGAGCCTCCAGAGAAGAATGTCGGCCTACCCACATTTTGATTTTAGTCTTGTGAGAGCCTGTGTGGAGAATCCAGCCATGTCCGGCCCGGACTGCTGGCCTATGATAACTATGAGTTAACAACTTTGCATGGTCTCAAGCCACTCAGTTTGTGGTACAGTGGAACCTCAGTTCTCACAGTTAATTCATTCCAGAAGGCTGTTTGAGAAACAATTTGTTCAAAAACAGAACCACACAGGTGACTGATCATATGGGTATCGGCACAAAAGGGTTGTCAGGTTGCGAAGTGAACTTTTTTTTGACAACTGACACACGTTTTCCATGACCACCTTGGTCAAGGACTGAGTTGCCTGAGAGGGGAGACATTTGAGAATCAAGGCTTGACTGCAATGTGTTATATAACACTAGAAAACTAACAACTGTGAGTTAACACAGCACCACTCTGTGCTTGACAAACTTGACGATAGCTCACCCTGGGTGTCAATCAAGCTATTCACAGAAAGAAAAAAAAATAAACTCAACAAGAGGCAAGAAGCTATGAGCTATGAATAGACCACCGTGATGAGAGAATAGTATCCTTGCTCCCCCAAAGATGCCCACATAAATCCAGAACCTGTGACTATGTTACGTTATGTGGTAAAAGGGACTTTTCTGATGGGATTAAATTAAGGCTCTTGAGATGGAAGATGATTCTGGATTATCTGGGTGGGCCCCGTGTATTATAATAGCCAGCGTTCCTATAAGACGGTAGCGGAACAAGGGTGTCAGAGTCAGACAAAGCGGGTGCGAGGACAGAAGCAGAGGTTGCAGTGATGTACTCTGACAGCGGAGGCAGCCTCCAGAATGAACACGCCCTTGCCAACACCTTGATTTTAGACTTCTGGCCCCTAGAACCATAAAACAATAAACCTGTGTTGTTTTAAGGCACTGTATTTATGGTCATGTGCTATGGCAGCAATAGGAAATGAATACAACCCCTCACTGAACGGTGTGGTGATTCCATGAGCAATAGCATATAAAGGCCACGGATCACCTAAAGGAGGCAGAGCAGAAAAGCTTCTCTACATTTTAGTTTAGGAGTCAGGCCTGAGAAAGTTCAGGTGAGTTATCACCCACTGAAAGCCCTCGAGAGAGAGAGGGAACAAGCACTGTACAGTTCCCAGAAAGGGGCTCCTGATCGCTTTATTCTGTGGAGGCCAACAGCTGAGGGGCCGTTTGTAGAAAGGGAAGGGATCATAGATTGGTTCCAGGGGCATCTTAATTGAACTCAAGTCACCTAATAGGGAACAGAAGTGTCCCTTCTGTTCATGCTAAGTATTCGTAGCACAATTAAAAAATAAATGTGGTGAAATCTGTAATAACATGGAAAACTGACATTTTCTCAAGTCTGTATATATGAATAAAAACATCTTTAGGAAAAAACATAAAACCAGTCTGGGGGGAAGTTTGGCTACCTGGCTCTCCATGGTGCCAATTTATAGGAACTTTTTCCCAACTTTAACAATCCTCAGTTGGTGTTTTTTGTTGTTTGTTTGTTTGGGGTTTTGATTTTTAGACAATTTATCTGAAAATACTTTTACACCCTTTGCTACTCAAAGTATGGTGCACGGATCAGCAGCATCAGCATCACCTGGGACCTCATTAGAAATGTGTTCTGAACCCTGACTGGTGTCCCGCAAAGCAAAAGGTTGCTAGTTTGATTCCTGGGCAGGGTACATGCCTGGGTTGCAGGTTCGGTACCCTCAGAGAGGCAACCTATTGAAGTTTCTGTCCCTCTCTTTCTCTCTCCCTTCCTCTCTCTCTCTCAAAAAATAAATACAGTCTCAAGACCCTCCAGACCTGCTGAATCAGAACCCATAAGATCCTGAGTGATTTGTTTGCACAGTAAAGTTTGAGAACTACTGTTGCAGACAACCAGGAAATACAGGCAATAGTTCATAGTCATAATTCTTTTCTATAAGGAAAAAATATCATTTTAATTCTCATAATGATTTTTAAAAATTTAAATTATTTTATCTTAAAAGTAATAAAAGCTCATTATAGAAAAATGGTGAAAAATACCACCTGCCTTCCCAACACCCTAAGGTAACCACTATTTTTATATGTGTACATTTCCACATATTTATGTTGCGCAGCCACATCACACGGTCATTACTTCAATGGCTTTATGATAGTGGAATGGCATATTTCACCATTCCCCAATTTTTAGGCAATTTTTCACGAATCTGAGCAATTCCATGATAATACACATCTCTGTGCACATAGCTATTTTTCTAAATTGAAGATCATTTCTTTCAAATGGCTTTCCAAAAGTGAAATTACTCACTGGGTCCTTGGTAATAAACACTCAGAAAAGCTCATTTTAAGAAATTGGTGGTAGTGTGAGTGTGTGTGTGTGTGTGTGTGTGTGTGTGTGTGTGTGTGTGTTAGGAGCATAGAAATCTAATCTTTTTCATTTAAATGCCACTACAGAACAGTAACGCTTTGCTCCTGTCTCATGAACAGGTTGGCCTGGGTTCAGCATCTGGAAATGACTCCGGCTCCAGGAGATGCTCAGTGACATCACTGTGAGGGAAGAGCTGCGCCCCACCTGGGGTTCTTGTCTTCTAAGACACCACCCTTGGTCATCAGCATTACCCCAGGACAAAGTGGGTTGGTTATGGGACTTGCTCACCCTACAATCATTTATGGTTTACGGAAATAGATGGGTGCCGACTTTCACTGTTTTGACAGATCACATTAGGAACAGTGGTTGAGTAACTGTCATTTGATTTCTGTCCCTTCATTTTTCACATCTGTCAGCAAAAGTGGGACAAAGCTTTGGGATTTTTTTTGGGGGGGTGTCTAGTGTACCTTGTGTGTGTGTGTGTTCAACTTCAGTGGTTTTAAATAGCAATCATCACCACAATCAATTTTATACCATGTTCATCACCTCTAAACAAACTCTAGACCAAATAGCAGTCATTTCCAATTGTCCCCCAAGACTCCCCCACCCAAGACGATGACTCATCTACATTCTGTCTCCAGAGTTTCACCTATTCTGAATTATTTCATATACAGTTGACACTTAAACAACATGGGGTTTGGGGGTGACAACACCCTCCCCCCATGCAAAAATCTACATCTAACTTTTCACTCCCTAAAAACTGAAGAACTAATAATTACTGTTGAGTAGAAGCCTTACTGATGACATAAATAGTTGGTTAACATATAGTTTATATGTTACATCTATTATATACTCTATTCTTCCAATAAAGTAAGCTAGAGAAAGAAATGTTAAGAAAATCATAAGGAAGACAAAATGTATTTACAGTACTGAATTGTACCGATACTATAAGTATACATTGTCTGTTTTTTTTAAAGATTTTATTTATTTATTTTAGAGAGAGGAGAAGGGAAGGAGAAAGAGAGGGAGAGAAACAGCAATGTATGGTTGCCTCTCACATGGCCCTCACTGGGGACCTGGCCCGCAACCCAGGCATGTGCCCTGACTGGGAATCGAACTGGGACCCTCTGGTTCCCAGCCCGTGCTCAATCCACTGAGCTACACCAGCCAGGTACATTGTCTGTTTACAAGGTGAATCATCTGTCAGTCAGTCAGTACCTACATTAATATTGTCTTATATGATAGAAAACACTGTAGCCGTTATATGAATTATTAACACTAGACATCAAACATGCAAAGATAATATGAAAAAGAAATTCATATTTATTTACAGGTATAATGATTCATGCACTAGTAACTAAGAAGCAGCAATATGATTGCTTCATGGTAGCCCAGTGTCATCTGCACGATTGCTTCACCGTATCAAGGAAATCTCCAAAATTTTTTCCAATGTATTCATTGAAAAACATCCACATATAAGTCGACCTGCACAATTCAAACCCATGTCGTTAAGGGTCAAGTGTATATTGAATCCTACAATATATGATCTTTGGTGACCAGCTTCTCTCATCCAGCATGGTATCGTCAAGGTACATCCATGTTGTAGCATGTATATTTTCTTCTTTTCATGGCTGAATAATATTCCATTGCATGGATAGCTCACATTTTGTTTATCCATTCAACAGTTCGTGGAACTTTGGGTTACTTCTACTTTTTGGCTATCATGGACAATGCCACTATGGACATTCACGTCCAAGTTTATGTGTGGACATATGTTTGCACTTCTCTTGGGTACATACCTAGCAGTGGAATTGCTGGGTGGCATGGCAGCTCTGTGTTTAACTATGACCACACTGTTTTCCAAAGTGGCTGTGCCATTTAACATTCCTACACTCTGTTTTCTTTCCATCTTCACCAACACTTATTATTGTCCATCTTTTGTATTATAGCCATCTAGTGGGACTGAAATGATATCTAACTGTGGTTGTGATTTGCATTTCCTTCACAGGTAATGGTGTTGAACATCTTTCATTGTTTATTGGCCATTTGTGTATCTTTGAAGAAATGACTAGTCAAATCTGTTGCCCATTATTTTACTTGGACTATTTATCTTATGATTGGGTTGTAAGATTCTTTATATATTCTGGATCCAAGTCTCTTATCAGATAAATGATTTGCATGTATTTCCTTCTATCCTGAGAGTTGTCTTCACTGGTACCCTTTTTAAAGTTTGCACATAAAAGAAGCGATAGCATTTAGCAATTTGCTTTTGGTCTTTCTCCAACCACAATTTTCTGGTGGGTGCGCATTAAATCTAGACATTAAGCAGCTTTTAAAAACAAGTTCCCGGAGCAAGAGACGGAGTATTTGTTTGCCTGCCTGTTTCTGAGGGTCTGATTCTTCACTGAATGAAACTGATCAGACACCAAAAATGAGTTTATTTTCTCTCTTCTGGGCCCTCCTAGCCTTCCTAACTAAACATAGATTTCTGGAGATAGTAGCATGGAAAAGAGAGGCAATAAATCCTGCACATTTTAGTAGGATCATTTTGCAAATAACAATGTAATACGCTAAATGAGAGGATGCAATCATAAATTGACCCCAGTGAAAATTACTGCAGAATAAGGTCTTAATGGAAAAGAATAATAACTATTTCAGGAAATTATCCCACATTGACAGGAAATAGGAATGTTCACTGTATTGGACAAATGGTCCTTTCTGAAGAAGACTGCTGATTCTTTCACTAATGATACATATAAGAAGGTTGATTTAAAATGATAGCTGAGCATCTGAAGAAAAGTAGGGACGCTGTCCCCCAAGGCCCCTGCTCTATAATATAGCAGTGTCAGGAAAAAGAATGAATGGTTCTAGAAGGTCCTTCCATTTCTTTGCTGTCTGCACACATCCCTACCACCCAACCTTCCAGTTCAATCAAGTCCCAACTCTCCCCTGCATCCTCCCAACCCCCATCAACCCACACACGTCCCCTGGCTCTCTGACTGCCTCCAGGGCATGCCGTTCCTCCCACACAACTTTGGACTTAATTTTCTGCTTCCTGAGATTATTTTCTCTGTTAACAACTTGTCTACCCATCTCCCCGCAAGTTCCTCGGGCTGAGGCTGTTGCTCCTCACATAAAAGAAGGGATTCCGTAGGTGTTCGTTGCAGTGATGTGATGGCCTCCAAGAGTGGGAAGCACTGCTGGGTCAGCTCACATTCCCGCATATGGTTGTGCTTTGCCACAGTTCGCGAGGGCTATTGGCAGAAGAGGGGAACAGCAGGTCCGGAGGCGAGGCTTCTGTCACCACACACTTCGGCTCTTCCTCTCGCCTCTTCCATTCCTGTGCCTCTGCTTTCCATTTGTGTCATTTTCAACAAAATCTTCTGTCCTTCCCAGTAAATGACAAGGAGAAAAATTATGTTCATAGAACTCAAAGAATACCAAAATGAAGGCAGCAGAATGATTTGTTTCATTCTTTTACATCTTTACTGTTCTTTCTTTCATCGTTTGCTTTTTAAAATTTACTGGGGTGACATTTGTTAATAGGATTTTATAGGTTTCAAGTGTGCATTTCTACAATATATCATCTGTATGTTGCATTGTGTGCCCACCACCCAAAGTTAACCGATTAACTCAATAATGACAAAATTCTTGTTATTCATCTTCTTCCGTCACCATGTATTTCCGCCCTTTACCTTTTACAACTCTCCCCCTTCCCTCTAATAACCCCAATGCTATTACCTGTGTCTATGAGTTTTGTTTGTTTGCTTTTCTTGTTTGTTTGTTACTTTCAGTTTTATGTCCCATGTATGAGTAAAATCATATGATTCTTAACTTTATCTTACTGACTTATTCTGCTTAGCATGCTATTCTCAAGGTCCATCCATGTTGTTGCAAATGGCAGTATTTTGTCTTCTCTTATGGCTGAGTAATATTCCTTTGTTTATGTGTACCACACCTTCTTTATTCAGTCATCTCTCAAAGGACACTTTGGTTGTTTCCACATCTGGGCCACCATGAATAATTTGCAATGAACATAGGGGTGCATATATCTTTGCAAATTAATGTTTTCAAAATTTTCAGGTAGATACCCATAATTGTTCATCTTTTCTTTTTTTTATTTTACTTATTTATTTTTAGAGACAGGGGAAGGGAGGGAGAAAGAGAGGGAGAGAAACATCAATGTGTGGTTGTTTCTCATGCACCCCCTGCCCCCACCAAGGGCCTGGCCCACAACCCAGGCATTTGCCCTGACTGGGAATCGAACCGGCAACCCTTTGGTTCGAAGCCCACGCTCAATCCACTGAGCCACACCAGCGAGGGCTTGTTCATCTTTTCTTTTCTATTTTTTTCATTTTGTAAAATTTTGCTGAGTTTTTGGAAATATTTATCTATTGAGAATTGCAGATGATGAAAGGAACTTGAGATGGATCATGCAGCCTATAACTCTACCATAAAGAAAGGGAGGTTCAGAGAATGTTAAAGAAGAAAGAAAAAGCAGGTTCATAAAAGTGTGTGCCCCAAATAGCCCAGCAGTGACTGGTAGGGTAAAGGCTAGAACCTGGGTGTCTTGACTTTCTGTGCAGCACTCTTGCCCATGGGGTGGGACTTTTATGCATATGAATTCCTGGTACATAAAGAAAGGATGTTGGATAAATGTCATTATTATCATAACTAGCAATGACTCCAAACATATATAGGTCTCTGTTCAATTTTGCTGAGTTAATAGTCGAGAATCTAGGAATTAAATTCAGTATCAGACATAAAATAAATAACCACAATGCACTGGTCCACCAGTTTTCCCAAAACTCACCAGGACAGAGTCTCCTCAAACTCTACAGCCTCCTACCCTGAAAAAAATGCTGGCATATTTCTGGCAGATAATTAAAACTCAATCCAATGTAAAAAACAGAAATTGGGAGCTGAAAAGCTGAGGTAACGTCAAATTCAGAAACGAGTGTGGATGTCAAGAGGCCTCTACTGGCACTCTCACGGCTCAGCCCTGGCACGCGTGGTTTTGAGTCATGCTGTCCAGTGTAATGAAAAGTTATACTGTCTGTCAGGGGAATGGCCTGTTCCCGAACTAGCAGGAAATGGTGCTGCAGGAAAAAGTTCCGTGAACTCTATCTGTGTGAGAATCAGCTGATTGTATGGAGGGCACGAGGGTGGACATCATGACCCTGAGAAATCCTCACTGTCTTACTTTGAAAAACTTCCAGTGAAACGAGAAATAGGGCTTCCTTCCAGCAGAAGCCTTAGGGTTCCGCTTCTTCCACTTTCATAGTCAGTAGAAACAGCATTCCCTTGTAGCCCTTTCTTTTAGCATAGAAATCTTGGTTGCGTGATGTAACAAATGATAAAAGAAATAAGGAAAAATGGAACCAAGACACTGAGATAAAAGGCATTGCACAGTTCTTCTGTTTGATCTTTTCCAAAAAGTATGATCTGATTGGATTTTCACTTCCTTCATCCTCATGATGGTCGAGGCCCCGAGTGTAGCAATCAAAGTCGAGTGCAGTACCAGTTGAATCCGCCTCCAGGATAATGCAACTGTGGGAGAATGGCTGAGCTCAGAGCTTTAGATGTAATGTTCATCATAATCCTGCTGACATGCTGGTTGTCAGGGAGATGATCGGTGTAGGAATTTCAGGGGCCTGCAGCCCAAAGTCTTCTGTGACATCCTGGCTCACCAGTATGCTCCAGGAGAGCACAGTCATTTACCAGAGTGATGTGGCACCAGGGAGGTACCCACGTTGTTTCAGTCCTGTCTCCTGGGCTCTTGTGGTTCATATCTTACCATTCTAAGAAGGAACCTCGGGGCTTGTGTATCTCTGCATTAACCATTTCTGTGAATAAGTGAATTGTGGGGCTTCGGTGGTTTATTGAAATATTGAGAAGCTGGAGAGCATTTGTTCTATAAACACCAATTGAACATCTGCTGAGGGACCATCTCTCTGTGAGAGGCAGTGAAGGCTGGGACAGAGGAACCCAGCCCTCTGGGGGCTTACAGTTAGAGGCTGGCTTTTGAAGAAGGACCACAATTGACTCACCTCATGCAAGGATGATTATTTATATAGAGCGCTTTTGTGGCACTGATACCGAGACACCTCCATCCCCACTCTACCCCAACCCAAGAGTCATGGCTCCTTAGGATCCTGGGACTCAATAATGAAAAGGCGGGAGCTGCCTAGTTCAGAGAATCTTAGGATACTTAGTTGCCACGTGGCATCTAGCACATGGTATCAGATGGTATCCCACCTGGTCTATGCCTGATTCCAAGAGTGAAACTTGATGGAAGTGTGGCAAATTCCGGTATATCAGTATTTCTCTAGGTTTCTTGTGTCCCTTCCCATCAACAAGGACACCCACATTACACAAGCTGAAGTAGGAAAAGGAATTCAATGGCTTTGTCTCATCCTCTCATAGCCCCTGATTTGCACCACTATGTCCTGGGTTTTAAAAATCCCAGATCACTTCACTTTGAACTATCAGGATAGGAATTCTTGCCTGAGTGGTTGAAAAACAGCAGAGTCAGTCCGAAGAAGAAAGAGTGAGACAGCAAGGAAATGAAAGAGCGTGAGAGAGAGCAAGAAATTGTATGCAGATGTTCAGGAAGTCCAATGTGTTCAGCCCTGAGGTTTAATTAGCAAGATCAGTCATCTCAAGCTTGGACACTTTGGAATGGTGGTTCTCAGCCTGGCTGCACATTAGAATCCCCCGGGGAGCTCTTAAAATGCACAGATGCCCAAGTCCTACCACCGAAGAATTAAATCTGAATCTCCTGGGGTAGTTCACAGACATCAGCATTTATTAGAGTGTCTACTGCTATAGAATCATCAGACAACTGACAGCAGCTGAATTAGATTTCTGGTAACAGATTTAAGAGGACAAGATTAAAAATCCCCTGCTCTTTCTGAGGATACTTCAATTTTATTTCTGTTTTTAAAAAAGATTTTATTTATTTATTTATTTTTAGAGAGAGGGGGAGGGAGGGAGAAAGAGAAGGACAGAAACATCAATGGGTGGGTGCCTCTCATGCACCCCCTACTGGGGACCCGGCCTGCAACCCAGGCATGTGCCCTGACTGGGAATCGAACTGGTGACCCTTTGGTTCGCAGCTGGTGCTCAATCTGCTGAGCTACACTAGCCAGGGCCAATTTTACTTAAATATAAGACCTAGGCATGTTAGTATCAGGCCTCAGTAACTTCAGCTTGTTACTATTCTCAACATTTCATGTTACCAAGAGAATACTGGTTACATGTATGCACAAGCATGTTTATGTATATGGTAATCTATCTATGCAGAGAAATTGGTTTATCACTCTGTTTCTGAAACCAAAGTACTTAGGCTTCATTTTTGTCAGGGAAGCTTTGCCTCTTTTTGTGACACTGGGCCCTTTAAAACTCATCCATTCCTTCCAAAGCAGGTAGAAAGGGGATAAGACAGCAGGGCAAGCCTGCGGAACCTTCCCCATCTGGGGGGTAGAAGAGCATTGGTATCACCCAATGAGATGGTGTTGTAATGAGGTGTACTGCGTGCTAACGGAGGTTTAGGACTAGATGATATGGCATCAGGGAAAGAGCTAGAAGGGGTGGGCTTCCTGGGACTTGAGGGACTAGCTTGCCTGGCAGCTCATTGTGGGGATGGAATAACAAGATGGCAGTAAAGTAGGCTCAGAGGCAGGAAAGAAAGAAGTTCCTACATGGGCCTCCATCTTGCCTTCATTTATAATACGCCATTAAGAAAGAAGACAAAAGAGGAGTGTATAATCATGTTTCCTCCCAACCCAAGGGGTTTTCAACATTCATTCACGTGAGTGAATGAGATACAATTCTTTCCTGTTAGGAAATTTCAGTTTCATCAGGGGCTCAGAATGATGTCCTGCATTACATGCATTCCTTTGGAGTGGATTTTCCCCAGAGCAGATTGTTGAATCTGCTATAATTGAATATATAAGAATAACCCACCAAGAGGAATGAAAGTACCTTATTATATATAAGTAACCTAAGCAGCTCGCTTGAGACTTCAATATGGTAATAAGACCCTATGGCTGTATATCACTTTGCCATTTATTAGCATATTTGATCTTCATAAAAGCTTTTTGAGGTAGATGAGACAAGACAGGTGATATTAGTCCCACTTTACTGGACTCAAAGGGTCAAGTGATTGACCCGAAGTAAGGAAGTAATAAATTGTTCTAGAACCCACATCTTCCTACTCCTTATCTCATCTTTCTGCATATTTCTTTCCTTCTGGCTGAACATCAGTTTGTCACAAATGAATCCATGTCATACCACTTAGAAAGAAGAGATGGCTAGTCCTGGAATAACTCAATTTGAGGAGAATGTGTTAAATGTCATTTTTAGTCCCCACTTTAGTTACTTAGCAACCATATATATTTAGTGATGACTACTTCTACGCCTGTAAAGCATACCCAGCGTGCACTTGGTTTCACATGAAATCCTTGAACTGGATCATAATTTAACTGCAGCTTTAGTCTAAAAACTCTAATGATTCTTTCATACTCAGAATCTTATTTTCACCATCCCTGCTATGCATATGATGTGTGAAATTCTGAAACTTTCTCATTTTTTAAAAGATTTTATTTATTTCTTTTTAGAGACAGGGGAAGGGAGGGAACAAGAGAGGGAGAGAAACATCAGTGTGTGAGATACATTGATCGGTTGTCTCTTGTGTACCCACAACGGGGCATGTGGCCCGCAACACAGACATGTGCCCTGACTGGGAATTGAACTGACGACCTTCTGGTTCACAGGCTGGCGCTCAGGCCACTGAACCACACCAACCAGAGCAGAAACTTTCTCATTAAAAACATTTTCTTTAAGAGGATGATGTTAATGAAGGATATTTTTTTCTTAAATGTTGTTTATGACTTTGGTAAACTTATGGGAATTTATATAAGCACAACCTTTTTGGAAAACAATTTGACAGTAAGTATCAAAATTCTAAAATAGATTGATTCTCCATTAGAATTGTGAATTCCACTTCTAAAATCTGTCCTGTGCAAAGCAAATCTAAAATGCAGACCAAGTTGTGACTGGCGTGGCTCAGTGGGCTGGGCGTTGTATCACAAACTGAAAGGTTGCCTGTTTGATTCCTGGTCAGGGCACATGCCTGAGTTGGGGGCCAGGTCCTTGTTTAGGGGTGTGCAAGAGGCAACAGATCAATGTTTCTCTCACACATCAATGTTTCTCTCCCCCTCTTCCTCCCTCCCCTATTCTCTAAAAATAAATAAATAAAAATTTAAAATAAAATGCAGACCAAAATTTATGCATAAAAATCTTCATTAGTGTATTACTTAGTGGATTGGTTGGGTTACATTTTATATGGTCAAAAATATAATATTTGCTTCCATTAGAATAAATAATTCTTCTACTGGTAAAATGCTTATTCTATTAGGTTACGAGATCAAGCAGAATACCAATGTACATGCTTGTTATGAACCTTGCTATGTAAAACTACATGGATGAGAGGGAAACACACCAAAATATCAACAGTGCCTGTATCTGGCAGGTATCACACTGGCAACTTTTTCTCATGCATATTTTTTTGTTTTTCTTAAGTTTTCTGCAGTATGTGTTATTCACATGATCAGAAAGAAATTAGCTTTTAAAGACTGTGTATGTGTTGAGTGTAGGGTCCCTTTTTTAAAGTTTTTTAAAAAGAATTTGTTTATTCATTTCTAGAGAGAGAGGAAGGGAGGGGGAAAGAAAGGGAGAGAAACATCAATGTGTGGTTGCCTCTCATGCGCCCCCCACCCCCGCCACTGGGGACCTGGCCTGCAACCCAGGCATGTGCCCTGACAGGGAATTGAACCAGTGACTCTTTGGTTCACAGGCCCACACTCAATCCACTGAGCCACACCAGCCAGGGCTGAGTGTAGGTTCTTGCATGCATCTACTTTGCATAGCTCTAAGAATGTGCTTCAGAGAATGAAGTTAGGAGTAACAAACATTCTGACACTGGCCTTCCTGCTGCTGCACTTCATTCTCTGCAGCATGTTCTCCACACAGTAGTGAGAGGGATGCTGTTAAAATGTAAGAGCAAGTTTCACTCTTCTATTCTATGTTCTCGGGTGGTTTCCCGTTCATGAAGGCAGTGTCTTTAGCAGAGTTGACAAAGCCCTGTGGCATAAGCTACCTCCTCTGCATCACCTATATTCCCCCATACATCTATTCCAGCCACAATAACCTCCTTGCTGTCTTTTCAATCTGCCAGGAAAACTGCCTCAGGGCCTTTGCACTGGCCGTTTCTTTGCCTGGAAGGCTCTTCTCTCAGATACCAGCCTGGCTGCTCCTCCCCATCTTCACATCTTTCTTCAAATTTTACCTAGTCTCAGGGAGCCTTTCTAACTGCGAAATTCAGGTCTGTACACCCACTCTCATCTTAGATATTCACCGCCCACTCCTGATCACTCTTACTGGATTCATTTTTCTTTTATATGTAGGTTGCATCATCTTTTAATACACTGGATGGCCCACTTATTCACCACGGGCCTAAATCTGTAATTGGCAGGCCAAGGTTGAGCTCTCCTAGCTCACTTGAACTGAATAATGTGCAAATTGCCCTTTGAGCCCCTGTTCCTCTTCCACTTTTTAGGGGGTCAGAAAGTGAGCACATTGTGTGTTAAGTATCACATTTGTCTACTTGTGTATTATTACAACTGGACACGTAAAGAGACATCATATAGGTCATTGCATCTGACTTCGGTCTCTATTGGTTCTGTTTGAGCCATTGTTGAATACACTTCCAAAATGGTCCGAATATAAAGACATACTGTATTTCATTAAAATTTATATCTATTTTTTTGGTTTTTGAAGGGGTAGTATATTCACATAGCTCAATAGTCCAAAAACACAGAAGGGTAGACAGCAAAAAATTTCATTTGTATTCCTGTCTTCTAGTTACTAAGTGTCTCTCCCTAGTGATAACTGCTATTAGCAATTTCTATGTATTCTTATAGAGATATTTTATTTCTACCAGAGCAAATTCATACATAATGTATAATTTCCTTTTTTACCCAAATGGTAGCATATTATACACACTATTCTATACCTGCTTTTGTTCTTTGTACATCTAGGAAATCATTCCAAATTGATACATAAAGAGCCTTCTCAATATTTTGTAAATTCCATTGTGTGCATGCATCAAAATTTACTTAGCTAGATCCATATAGGTGGATGTCTGGATATCTGCTTCATTTTCCATCTTTTGCAATTGTGGACAACGCTTGTACATAAGTCATTTTGCACATATGTGAGAGTATATGTAGAATCTATTCCTAGAAGTAAATCAATTTGTCACTGTGCATTTATAATATAGCCACATACTATATTTTTGGATATGAGGATACAAGAGTATAAAGATGTCATCTTCTGTAAATTAATGTAAGATTTCAACGTGATCCCAATAGCATCAAGTTTTGGGACTTTAAGTCAGCTCATGGCACACCCATGCTCGATACACTCCAGTGGGTCCCCACCTTGCCCAGAGAGCCAGCCCCGATCTTTTCATTTGCCCACAAGGCCCTCCTTAATCGCGCCCTATTATTTCTCTGCTGTCATCTCCTTCTCTCTCTCCCTCATTCTGCTTCAGGTATCGTGGCCTCTGACCTCAGGGCCTTTTCACAAGTTGCTCCTGCTTGTCTGCCTCTTTCTCCCCTCACCTCCACTGCCATGTTCTGAAGCAGGCCTTCCCTGAGTACTTGGTTTTCGCACACCCCTCACTTCCTATCTTCCTCCCCTATCTTGTCTTTCTCCATCTCACTGACCATCTTTCAACCCTGCAAGCATTTGAGTGATTTAATTTGTTTAGGTCTCTCACAGCTGGAATGTCAACATTATGTGGGTAGAGATTTTCCCTGTTCTGTTCACTGCTGCATCCTTAGACCACTGCCTGGCACTTAGCAGTCACTCAGTCCCATTTATTGATTTAAGTAAACATGTGAGGGTGGCTAGGAGGATACTGGGTGGGGGCGATGACAAATGGGTAAGACCTGATTATTAGCTTTATCGGGTAGTGAAATATGTTATAAAGTAACAATAACTGAAATGGTTTGGTTTCTGGACTAAGAATAGATTGAGCAGAATAGAATAGAGGTTTCAGAAATACACCCTATCCATATAAGAATTTAAAATATGGTGAAGTCACATATCAAATCAAATCACAATAAGAAAAGATGGATGACTCAATAAATGGTTTTGGAATACCCATCTAGTCACTTGGAGAGAATAGGATGGAATCTCTATGTCTTCCTCTTGTACCAGATGGCCCAAAGATAGACATGTAAAAAATAAATCACAAACAGTCTAACACTAATATTTAAGGGAATTAATTTGTGATCATGAGGAAAGCCTTTCAATGAAGGATATAAAACTAAGAAGATATGTAGGAAAAGATTAATAAATTTCACTAAAAATAAATTTTCCCTGCAGGGAAAATTACCATAAAAGACAACATGTACTAGTGAAAACTTTACAACATATATGACTTACGACTGATTTCCTAAAGTTACAAAAAGCTCTTACAAATCAATCAGAAAAAGATAAAGAAACTAACAGAAAAAAAATGGGACAGGACATGAATATGTAGTTTTCAGAAGAAGAAATTCCAATGACCGATGGTGGCAACTTTCATTTATAATTTTAAAACTGCAAGCTAAAATGTATCAAGAAAATACATTAAAAAAACATCAACCTAGCAAAAATCCGACAATTTGTTAATAGCTACCGCTGGCAGGGCAGGGAAATGGGCACTCTTACCCACTGTAAGAGTAAGAGTAAGAACACTTTGCAATATCTGTGAAAATTCAAGCTGGATATGCTGTTTGATCCAGCGATTCCACATCTAGGAATTCGTACTACGGAGACAAGGGAAAGATGTGTATTCGAGGATATGCATTGCAGCATTTTTGTACTAAAAATTAAACTCCTAATTATCCAATAATAAGGAAACACTGGTTAAATAAACTATTCTGCCTTCATCGATGGAATACTCTGTAGTCATTTAATGAATGACCTGGGATCTTATATGTGATTATGCGATACAGGATATAGTACATGCAAACAACAGTCAGCCTTAAGGGGTAAGTCCTAATAGATAGAGGTGGGGCAGGAACAGGGTGTCCTGCAGTAGGGGAAAGGACATACAGACAAGTGCAGCTTTTTTCCATACCCCCACTCCTCTAACATAAGAGGATTTACAGGATGGGCACTGCCCCACAGTTAAGTTCAAGTCAGTGGGAATATATCGGGACCTCCATTTGGCCAAGAGTTAAGGTCACATTCTTCAATCATCTTATCAGTAACAAAGTTGATATTTCCATCTCCATTGGTTGGACTCCTGAATTTATTTCTCAATTGGTTTTGAAGTTGGGTGGACAAAGGGTTACAATTTATTAGGCTCTTAAACTCCAAAAATGATTATTATTTCTATGGATTGACTTAATTCTTTAAGTTCTTTACATTATCTAAAAAAATAATGTGAAAGACTGAAACAATGCCCAGCTTGTGGAGTGGATATCTTGTGGTTATATTTGCTCAGGACATTTGTTTCCTCCTATGAAACAAAACTAAATACAAAGTATTGAGTGCTGTATCAGAAATTTGCTTTTCTAAGTAGGACACAAATCTTTTCTGGAAAGATGACAGGAAAGTCCTATGTACTGGAAAATGGTCATGATGGAATAATATTCTTCTCTTCATAACTTGGGCAACAATGGCCTTTGGTGACCTAAAGAGACTCCCTATATTCTAAAACAAATAACAGATGTGCGTGTCCGCCATGTGGAGACACATGCACAGGGGCACCATTTCCCCCCGGGAAAGTGGAAGGAACCATAGAGGAGAGAACACTAATGCTTTTCATGGTTTCCCTTTAGAAACTTGATTCTTATACCCTTTTGTGTTTGACTTCATATAGGGGTATAATGAGATCCTGTGTTAATTGTGTTGTTTATAATGGTAATTCTATTTTTACTGTATTTAAAGAAAAAAAATCTTGAAATATCTCATGAAATGGTCCTAAGAGAAAGTAGAAAGAAATATGACTACATGTAGGGAAACAGAAAAGTCAGACAAAGTAAATTATAAACACGATGAAGTGGGCAGAGGATGTGAACCAGTGATGGGAGGTAGTTGCCAAGGCTGCCTTCCATCTTGAATAGCCCTGGTCCTGACCATCCTGACATGGGATGTTCTCACAGTATGGCTGGTGGTGGCACAGATCAGAAAGGATAAGGTATAACTGTAGCTAATAAAGACTCCAAATCATAGTAGCTTAAGGAGATAGAAATTTACTTCTTTCATGTAGAAGTCAGGACAGAGCAGTCCAGAGCTGGTGTGGCTGTCGTACTTCACAAAGTCCTCAGGAACCAGACGCCTTTCATCTCACTGAGCCACCATCCCCAGCTTATGAACTTCCATCTGTGGTCTAAGAGAAGGTCAGGACCCCGGCCACCACATCAGAATTCTGGGCAGTAGGAGAGGAAGTGAAGAAGGAGAAAATTGCACAATGGCACATGCCAGCTGTCTTTTAAGGGAGGTGCCTGGAAACAGCAACAGGTCACTTTTGTTCACATCTCAGTAGCCAGCACATAGTCACATGGCTACACCAGACTGCAAAGGAGTCTGGGGAATGTAGTCCAGCTAAAAATCAGGGTCTCTATTACTATGGAAGAAGGAACATTGAATATGGGAGGACAACCAACGGTCACTGCTACAATGAGCCGGAAATTGATCACTAGGATCTGTCCTCCACGTGTTGCTCCCAAGTACTGGTCCTTAGAACCAGTGCCAACCCACAACAAATTATTCATTGGCCTTTGTTGAAATGTGAACAAATTTGTGCAATGCAGTGTTTTTTAAGGAACTCTTCTGGGAACTTCCGTGTAGTTCCCAGAGACACTGTCCACTTCCGCCACCCTCAGACACGTGGCAAACACTGTAGTACTCATGCCTGGCTACCTGAGACCCCTTTGTCACAGACCAGGGGGCAGCCAAAAAAGAGCATATCCACACTGCGGGAATGTGGGAGCCGGCTGACCAGGGAACTCGGGGAATCAGCATAGAGCATGCACTGATGATCTCAGAATCATCCCGCGGAAGAGATAAAGGACTTGGTGCATCTCTCCAATTCCCATTAGTCATTGACTGCGGGCTGCTCCCAGGAGAGTTACTTCTTGAGCACTTCCACCTGTCCAGAGCATGGGTCAAAAAGGCTCTGTGGCCAGAGAGAGACTTCAGGCCGAGTCACAAAGGCAGAGGTCACAAAAGCTGGGGTTGGCAGGGCCCAGTGCCTGGGCACCAACAGTGCCTGCCCGCCCCCATTGCTGGCCCCTAGTCAGCTTTCCAGGTACAGCCATAACGGTTCACGCATATCCTGACAGACATTTGTGCATATAAAAATACAAATACATATAATACATTTATTTCTTTTTTTCATTTATACAAATGGGATCATTCCACATACATTTCTCTGCCCTTTGGTTTCTGTACGTAACAGGATTGTCCTAGAGATATTTAGTTGTGGTTGTTCCTTGAATTTCCTCCACTTGGCTGTCTTTATCACGAACATGTTCAGACTTAAAGAAAAAGAGCTGCAATGGCTTGGCTGAAAGAATGCAAAGATTTGTGTTGAGCTTAGGGATTTAAAAAGCAAGCTGTCTGTTGAGACTGCAGAGATCTCAACAAGGCATTTCAGGATGGTGTGATTTTCCTGTTAAAATAAATGGAAATTTGCTTGGCGATAAACTTTGGCAGTGTGTGGGCTGATTAGACAATAGGATATGCAATCAATGAAGTAACCTCCTAGCATGACTGCAGTAGCTGAAGGCAGCTGTCACCGGAGTAGGGCATTCACAGCCTGCCCTGCACAGAGGCATCAGGAATCTTGGGTTCAGGCCCCAGCTCTGCCATTGATTTGCTGTGTCATTGTTGAAGGCTCTTGATCTCTCAGGGCCTGTGTTTTCTTTTTTGTTAGGTGAGAATGGTAATGCCTATCCTAACCTCTCTCAATGGGTTAGATGCATGGACCACGGGTTGTGGGGGGCAAACCCAAATGCCTTCAGTGGCTACGTGGTCAAGTACCTGAGTCAAGTGAGGCTGCTGGCAGTAATAGGGAATAGTGGGGACTATAGCTAAGAGGGGAATAAATTATGCTCCCATCTCCCAGGTTTAAACCTGTAAACAAATACTCTCCTGGCCAAACAGAGTATATTTGTGGGTTACTTGCAGCCCTTCAGCAAAAGTGTGCATCCTATAAACTTGAGGTAAGATTTCCATGTAGAGGAGATGGTACCACCATGCTTACTAAGCCTTATCTTGATTGACTTCCAAAACTGCATCTCCTACTTCCGTTCTCCCTCCCTGCACCAGTCAGAAGTTGTGTTGGGCTGTGGGGACGACTCTAAAATGTCAGTGCCTTTCAACAGCAAAGGTTTGTTTCTTGCTTCTACTACATGTCCCTTGTGGAACTACTCTACCATGTGGAAAACTGGATGGTGATCACCACATCCTTGCTCATGCAGCCTGATGTGGTTCACCATTCTGGCCCTCACATCATCCAAATGCTGGTATTGCTGGGGCTCAGGGAAAGGAAGGAAAACTGTGCACAGGCCCTTAAAGGCCTCTGCTTGCATTTCATTGGTCAAAGCAAGTCACGTGGCTTGGGTACGCTCAAGTGCCATCCTAGGCTGTCTGGAAGGAGGACCAGAAATAGCTATGCACAGCACTGATGAGGCACACACCCCTTCGGACATCCAACCAACTATGTGCCTTCCTTTCTTCTCCTTCTACAAGTCACTGGACATGGACATTCCACAGTTGGATAAGCTCATTACTTCAGGGTTTTGACAGTCACTGAACCTGCAGGTTGTTTCTTCTTCCTTGTTGCCATGGCACTCAATGCCTGAGCTCCTTATAGCCCGGGCAGCGGCATAGCATAGTGGTGCGTTTGTCTGTTTTCTAGCTTCTGCTGTAATGAGGGGTTCTCAGTTTGGGGTCCATTCTCTGGCCGTTTTTAAAAAGGCTTTATTTTTTTTTACAAAAGAAGTTGTAGGTGTACAATAAAATTGAGAGGAAGATACAGAGATTTCTGACATTCCCCTGCCCCCAGACATGCACAGCCTCCCCCACAATCAACATCACTCACTAGAATGGCACATTTAAAAAAATCAATGACAATCCTACATTGATACATCATAATCACCCAAAGTCCACAGTTTACTTAGGGTAGCTCTTGGTAGTATACATTCAATGGATATGGACAAATGTATGATTATATATATATTGTTATTATGCATAGACTATTTTCACTGCCCTCTGTAAAAATACATACTCTCTGCTCTATATTATCGGAGAGTATCCTCTCCGCTCTACTCATCCTCCCACCCCATCCCAGCAAACCACTGATCTTTCTACTGTCTCCATAGCTTTCCCTTTCCCAGAATGTCACATAGGTGGAATCACGCAGTATGTATCTTTTCAGATTGACTTCTTTCACTTAATAATACACATTGAAGGTTCCTCTATGGATTTTCATGGCTTGACAGCTCATTTCTTTTTAGCACTGAATAATATCCCATTGTCTGGATATGCCACAGTTTATTTATCCACTCATCTACTGAAGGACATCTTGGTTGCTTCCAAGTTTGGAAATTATGAAGAAAGCTGCTACAAACGTTCATGTGCAGGTTTTTGTGTGGACTCAACCTTTCAACTCCTTTGGGTGAACACCAAGGAGTATGATTGTTGGATTGTAGGGTAAGAGTATGCTTAGTTTTTAAATGAAATGTATTGGGGTGAGATTGGTTAATAAAATTATGTAAATTTCAAGTATATATTTCTATAATGCATCATCTGTATCATTGTGTGTTTACTATCCAAAGTCAAATCTTCTTCCATCACCATATATTTGACCCCTTTACCTTTCCCTAACCCTCCACCCCTCTTTCCCTCTGGTAACCACCATACTGTTGTCTGTGTCTATGAATTTTTATTTGTTTGTTTTTCTTGCATATTCACTTGTTGCTTTCAGTTTTATATCCCCCATATGAGTGAAATCGTATGGTCCTTAATATTTTTTGCTTAACTATTTTGCTTAGCATGATATTCTCAAGGTCCATCCATGTTGTCACAAATGGCAGTATTTCATCTTTATTATGGCTGAGTAGTATTCCATTGTACACATGTACCACATCTTTATCCAGTTATCTACCGAGGGGCACTTCAATTGATTCCATGTCTTGGTCACCATGAATAGTGCTGTAATGAACATAAGGGTGCATATATCTTTGCAAATAAATGTTTTCAATTTTGGGGGGGAGATACCCAGAAGAGGGGTTGCAGGGTCACATGGTAACTCTATTCTAATATTTTGAGGAACCGCCATACTATTTTCCATGGTGGCTGCACCAGTCTACATCCCATCCAGCAGTGAATGAGGGTTCCTTTTTCTCCACAACCTCTCCAACACTTGTTACTGATTGTCTTGTTGATGACAGCCATTCTAACAGGTGTGAGAAGGTATCTCACTGTAGTTTTGATTTGTATTTCCCTAATAGCTAGTGAAGTTGAACATCTTTTCATATATCTAGCTTTATAAGAATCTTTCAAACTGTCTTCCAAAGAGGCTGTACCATTTTGCATTCCCATCAGCAATGAATGAGAGTTCTTGTTGCTCCACATCCTTCCAAACATTCGGTGTTGTCAGCGCTCTGGGTTTTGGCCGTTCTCTAGTAGGTGTGTAGTGGTACCTCATTACTGTTTTAATATGCATTCCCCTGATCACATATGCCATGGAGCATCCTTTCACATGCTTATTTGCCATCTGTTTATCTTCTCTGTTGAGAATTTTTGCATATATGTTCACGAGAGATACTGGTTTGTACTTTTTTTGTACTGTCTTTGTCTGGTTTGGGGTATTAGGGTAATGCTGGCCACATGGAATGAGTTAGGAAGTATTCCTTTTGTTTCTATCCTCCAAAAGAGATTGTAAAGACTTGATATCATTGCCTTAAAAGTTTTTTATAATTTTCCAATGAACCCATGTGAGCCTGGTGCTGTTTTGGAAGGTTATCAACTACTGATTCAATTCCTTCCATCAACATAGGCCTATTCAGATAATCTGTTTTTACTTGTGTGAGTTTAGGAATATTATGTCTTCCAAGGAATTGGTCCATCTCATCTAGGTTATCAAATTGTGGGCATGGAGTTGTTCATAGTACAGTTGACACTGGAACAGCACAGATCAATTGAAAAAAATCCATGTGTAAGTGGACCTGCAGAATTCAAACCCGTGTTGTTCAAGAGTCAACTGTATTCTTTATTATCCCTTTAATGTCCATGGGATCTACAGTGAAGTGCCCTCCTTCATTTCTGGTATTAGTAATTTGTGCCCCTGTCTTCTCTTAGAGTTCTTTGTTCCTGTTCTCATCTTTTACTTTTTTTCCTTGCCTTTTGTGGTTTTTATTAAGCATTTTATATAATTCCATTTTCTCACCTTTTTTAGCACATCAATTATACTTTTAAAAAAACTTTTTAAAACGGTAGCTATAGAGTTTGCAATATACAGTTACAACTAATCCAAGGCCACTTCAAATAATACTACGGTACTTCATGGGTAGTGTGAGCACTTTATCAAAACAAAATTCCTGATCTCTCCCTCTTGTTTCTTCTATGATTGCTGTCATTCATTTCACTTAGATATAAGCATACATAAGAATACATATAAACACACAGAGCATATATACACACCTAAGAAATATACACAAGCATACATAATTGAATACATTGTCGCTATTATTATTTTGAACAAATGGTTATCTGTTAGATCAATTAAGAATGAGAAAAATAAAAAGTAGAAAATAAAAATAAAAAGTAAAATAACCTTATACCATACACAAAAATCAACTGAAAATGTATTAAAGACTTGGATGTAAGACCTGAAACCATAAAACTCCTAAGAGAAACCATAGTAGATAAGCTTCTTGACATTGGTTTTAGCAATGATTTCTTTGGAGCTGACACCAAAACCAAAGGCAATAAAACAAACATCAATAAATGGGACTACATCGAATTAAAAAGCTCTGCATAGATAAAGAAGCCATCAACAAGACAAAAAGACAATGGAAGGAATGGCAGAAAATATTTGCCAATCATATATCTGATATTTGGATGATTTTATCCTCAAAAAAGATAAAGAACTCATGCAACGTAATAGAAAATAAACAATCTGATAGAAAAATGGGCAGCGAATCAGAAGGAACATTTTTCCAAAGAAGACATACAAATGGCCAACAGGTACAGGAAAAGGAGCACAACATCACTAAGCACCAGGAAACTACAAATCAAAACCACAACGAAATATCACTTCACATCATTTAGAATGGCTATTAATAAAAAGACAAAAAACAACAAGTGTTGGTGAGGATGTGGAGAAATACCAACCCTTGTGCAGTGTTGGTGGGATTATTAATTGGTACAACCACTGTGAATGATGATAGAATGTCCCTCCAAAATTAAAAATAGAGCTACTATATGACCCAGCAATCCCACTTCCGGGTACATAGCAAAAGGGATTGAAACCAGGGTCTTGAAGAGAGATACCTGCACTCCCGTGTTCACTGCAGCACTAATCACAATACTTAAAACATGGAAACAACATATGTGTCCATAAACAGAGGAATGGATAAGAAAACGTCACATACATGTACAATGGAATATTATTCAGCCACAAAAAGGAAATCTTACCATTTGCAACAACATGGATGGACCTTGACGGCATTATGCTGAGTGAAATAAGCCAGACAGGGAAAGATAAATACCATATGATCTCACTGATATGTGAAATGCAAACAACAACAACAACAACAAAAAACAAACCCAAAATATAGACCCAAAACTGATTGGTGTTTGCCAGAGACAGGGGGTCGGGGATGGGCAAAAGGGTGAAGGTGGTCAAAAGGTAAAAACTTCCCGTTATAAAGAATTTGTGGGGATATAAAGACAGGATGGTCACTACAGTTAACAATTTATATTCTGTATTTGAAAGTTGTTAAGAGAGTTTTTGTATAAGCTCTCGTCACAAGAAAAAATGTAACTGTGGTGATGGATGTTAACTAAACTTATTGTGGTGTTCATTTCAGAATACATACACATATCAAATTATTATGTTGTACAGCTAGAAGTAATACAGTGTTATATGTCAATCATATCTCAATAAGATATTTTTAAAACTTTTTAAAAAGTAAAATAAAAAGTAAAAAAAAAAAAATGAAAAGAAGACTGGTGTTGGAATTTAGCTTCCAAAAGAGGTAGCCGGATAGGTGAACAAGACATACTGGCAAATGATGGGTTTTGCTTTCTGCTTTACAATTAGCTAAGGTTTTCAAATGATCACATTTCAGAGTTGTCTTTTAGCCTATGGTTAGCCTCATCCTCTTTGACCGAAATGTCTTACATGTAACTTGGTAGAGTTCACCAGCTCAAGCACTAAGCCCCATCCATTGTGGAATGTGCTGTGGTATTTCCCAAAAAACCATACCTGTAACTGTGCATAATGCATGTACTCAGGCGTCCTCAGTTTTTACTTGGGGGAGACCAACTGTAACTCCCCCCTTAAAGCAGGGATGGAAATGTAAATCATAACCTAATTCTCTTTCCTACAGAGTTTCTATTTTATTCAAAACCTATTTTTACGCTAGTCAGAATCCTGCTTTGTTTGGCCAACTCCTTGCCTCGCACGTCTGACTTTGCAGAAGCTGAGGGAATCACAGCATACTAATGAAGAGGTTTACAAGTAGTTTACAAAGCCTCCTTGCTCTTCATGTCTCTGTGATCTCCGCTACCTCCTACCACCAGCTGGGAGAACACAAATTTTCAGTTCAGGTGGGGTAAATGTTCTGAGAGGGTGTGCCCAGAGCAATGTTCCCAAACTACTTGGAGATTTAAAAACAAATGTTCCAGAAGAAAAATTATATCATGTAAAGAAAATGTTTTTTAAAAAACCATCAGAGTCATGTTTGAATTTGATACAATTACATAAGATAGAAGCTATGTTTTCTTGAGGATGGAAATGAACCACTTAACATAATCCATCCATACTACCCTGAACAAGGAAATTGCATCAAAATTACCAAAGTTTGAAATGAAAAATGAAGTAATAAAATGAAAGTATGTATTTTACCTTCACTTATTTCTTCTTTCCTGGTCTTCTTTTCTTTATGTAGGTCTGAGTTTCAGACTTCTTATTTTCCTTCTCTGTAAAGAACTTCTGTTAACATTTCTTGCAAGGGAGTTCTACTGGCAACAAAGTCCCTCAATGTTTGCTTGTCTGAGAAAGTATTCTTACTTCACATTTGAAGGATAATTTCACCAGGTACAGAACTCTAAGTTGGTGGGGTTTTTTCTCTCTCAATACTTCAAATATTAACTCCAGTCTCTTCTTGCTTATGTGGTGCTGAGGAGAATTTGGATGGAGTTCGTATCTTTGTTCCTCTGTAGCTCAGGTGTCTTTTCTTCTGGCTCCTTTCAGGATTTTTTCTTTATCTTTTGACTGTCTGTGATTTGAAAATGATATTCCCAGGTGTAGGTTTTTTTCTTGTTTTGTTTTTTTGGCATTTTTCCTGCTTGGTTTCTCTGAGCTTCCTGGATCTCTTTGGTATCTGATGTTAATCTGAAGAAAGTGTCATTGTTTCAATGATTTCTTCAGTACCTTTCTCTTTTTCTTCCTCTTCTGGCATTCCCATTATGTCTTTACACCTTTCACAGTTGTCCCACATTCCTTGGATATTATGTTCTGGGGTTTTTTAGTCTTTGTTTTCTGATTTTTGGTGTGCGATGATGCTATTCATGTATCCTCCAGGTCAGAGATCTTTTCTTTCAGCTGTGTGCAGTCTACTAATCAACCCATGAAAGGCATTCTTCATTTCTGTTATGTCACTTTTGATCTCTAGCATTTGCCTTTTGGTCCTTTCCTAGGATTTCCACCTCTGCTGACATTGCTCATCCATTGCTGCACGTTGTCTACTTTATCCTTCAGAGCCCTTACATATTAATCATCATTGTTTTCAATTCCAGTTCTGATCATTCCTACATCCCTGGCTGTGATGGTTGCTCTGTCTCTTCTAATTGTTTTTTGCCTCTTGGTACGCCTTGTAATTTTTCCTTGGTAGCCGGACGTGATGTAGCAGGTGAATTAGGACGTGCTGCCCGTGGGCCTGCAGCAATGCGGGCTGAGGTGTGGGGAGGGCAGGCGCTCTGCAGCCCTGTGACCGGGTCTGTCTCTGAGTGAGCCTGTGCCTCCGCCCTGTGCGCTGCACGAGGGCTCAGTCTGCCCTTCCCACCCCTTCCGTGCACCAGGACGCTGGAGTGGGCTGAGCGGGGTCTTTCCCTTCCCTCAGGTCACTTAGGCCTTGATAATAACCCAGCAGGTTAGGCTCTGGTTAACTGGTTTCATCTGAGGGCAGGCTTGGTTAAGAACAGAGTGCTCTGAAGCATTTTAAAATGGTTCCTTTTCCTCTTCCTCTGTGGAAACTAGAAGGGATTCCGCCCCCACACACGCAATACTTACCGTGGGAATCTGGTCAAGCTCCTGCAGAGAAATGTCACAATATTGTAGGGACTCCGTGTGACTGGGACCCCCTGAGCTTTTAAGTCTCAGAGTTATTGCTGGGCATCCAGCAATGTGTCATTCACCATTCGTTTCCTGCCCCAGCGCTGGTTCCCACGGTGCTTTCAGCTCGGAGGCACTACCGTGGTAAGCCGCAACTCCTTGTATTCCACGCTCTCCAGTCTTGGGGGCAGCGGTTTGCTCTGTGTCCTTCCCTGTCACAGAGCATAGAAGAGTTGTTGATTTTTCAGTCTGTTCAGCTTTTTACTTGTTGTTAGGACGGAGTGCTGACTCCCATGCTCCTTACATGTGGAACCAAACTTTGGCAGGTTTTTTTTTTTAAGATTTTATTTATTTACTTTTAGAGAGAGGAAGGGAGGAAGAGAGGGAAACATCGATGTGTGGTTGCCTCGTGCGCACCCCCTACTGGGGACCTGGCCCACAACCCAGGCATGGGCCCTGACTGGGAATTGAACTGGCGACCCTTTGGTTTGCAGGCTAGCACTCAATCCACTGAGCCACACCAGCCAGGGCTGGCCATTTTTAATCTCAACAAACAAATAGAAGGTATACATGCATTAAAAGTCAAACAATCCTGCAAGACTTAGGCTCAAATGAGCCACAGTCCAGATCCCATCGTTCCACACCTGATGGCACTTCCCAGAGACCACCATTTGCAGGTGCTGATTAGGGGTATGGGGGAAATAAAGGCAACAGAGGGGTTAATGACTGCCCTCCTGGTGGAGGGGCTGTGATTTTAAATAGAACATTGAGAAGGTGGAATGTGAATATAGGAGGGAGAGAGCGATTTATGTGGCTATTTAGAGGGCAAGCTGTCCAGGTAGAGAAATGGTGAGTGCGAAATCCTGGGGGCAGCAGCGTACCTGGCTGTTCTGGATCATTGCGTCCTCCTTTATTGGTGCAGAGGAACCCCTGAGGATCTTGTTAGAATGCAGATCCTGACTCAGTAGGTCTGGGGTGGAAGTGAGACTCTATTTCTAATGAGCTCCCAGATGCTGCTGCTGCTGCTGGCCTAGGGACTGACCACGGCTACTCTGAGTAGCAAGGTCCTTAAAAGAGATCAACAGGGATGGAGGAAAATGAGAGTGGGCAAGTAAACTGACTTAAAGTCAGAAAGGTAACAGGGGACCAGGTCTTGCAGTGCCTTAAGGCCACCCATTATAAGGACCTGAGCTGTTATTATAAATGAGATGGGAGCAGAAGAGTGCTGTAACCTCGATTCTGTTTTCGAAGCTTCTCTGTAGGCTCTGTGCTGGGAATAAATTGTAGGAGGGCAAAGGAAGTTAGGAAGCCACTGAACGAATTCAGGTGAGAGAGGGTGAGGCTTTGGACACAGAGGCAGCAGCGGCAAGGTGAGAAGTCGGTAGCGCTGACCGCATTTCTAACGGATTGGCAGGAGGAGGGAAAGAGATTTGGTTGAGCGCCTGGAAGGATGGAGTTGCTATTTCTGCCCCATCTCTCACATTTATCTTCTCTCTCCAGTTCCACTGCCACTTCTGTAGTCAAGCCCCATTAATTCTCATTACTGTATCGCCTTCAAACAAATACTGCAAATGTCTTCTTCTTGAAAAATGGCCTTTGCAAAGACCTTGCAGTTGCTTAGAGTTCATAGCCTTGCAGGGAAGGCCCTTCACACACTGGCCCTTTCCAATGCTTCTGGGTCATCACTCTCCTTCACAAACCCATTACTCTAGCCCAGCTCTTCATGACCTTCTCCTCATCACAATGCACATGGCGTGCAGGGTGAAGAGCTGCAGGATATTTGCAAGTCCTGGCATGGCTACCACATTGTCTCCCATTCAAACCCTTGAACTCACTTCTGTGGATTACACTTTAAGAAAGCATGCTATTTGCAAACCTTTCTTTACTATTCCTTTATCACATTGCGGCCACCAGTGCTAGTCAACGTGAAGTATGTGAACCAGCAGCATCAGCGCCACCTGGGAGCTTAATAGAAAGGCAGGTTCCTGGGCCTCACCTCACACGACGGAATCCGAATCTTACAGTAGGGCCCAGGAATCTGTGTATCATTAAGCTCCCCCGGTGATTGTTACACATGCTGAAGTTTTAAAGGTATAACACCACTCCGAATTGAACATCAGTACACCCCGACGCCGTATTCGAGAACAGCTCAACCCTGGCTGCACACTGGATTACCCGGAGAGCTTTAAAAACACTCGCGGTGCCTGAGCCCCTACTCCAGTGATTTTGATTTAATTGGCTAGACAAGGATGCAAGGGATTCCAATGTGCAGCCGGGTGTGAGGACCTTGGGAGTCTGACAGATGGATGTACATTCTATTTCCCATCCACAGCCATATATTCCTCCTTCTGCTGGTAGTTCTCCCCGAAGTGTGTGTCCATGCCATCTGTATGCTGCCAAATCTATCCTCTCTAGGAATAGACTGAGCCCAAATACAGCTTCTCCTCAAACTGGTCTCGGATCCTTTCCTTCTCTCAATTTCCCGAAGCGACGCGGGTGGCTTCTATGACACCCAGAGCCATGTAAGACTCCTACATTGTTCTATTTGTTAAAATGAGGACTCGTTCCAAAAGTGTTTCTCAAGCTGTGTGCTATGGATTATTAGTAGCATTCTATCATTTACTAATACCTGTTTAATGGAACAACTGTTCTTTGGCCAAAAAAAAAATAGAAATTGAGAAATATTACACACCACATGATTTCTATCCATCACTCTCCAGGTTTTTCTCCCATCCCTAGACCACAGGTTCTTTTTTTAAGGTTTCAAATGTACTTTATTTCTTCAATCATTCCGTATTTTAATGTGTACACAGTGCTTTCACTTGGCATCGATTATGACTTGATTTTGAGACAATTCAATATCACACCAGCTGGGATGATTACTGATCTCCCCATTCCTTTGGGGTGACTGCTAACAGGAACAGGTTCCATTCTAGTCCAACTAGTGTTGCTGTGTACATCCATGCAGCAACACAGAAAGTGGCTCCACCAGCTAATACAGCGTTACCATATTCACATGGAAAGCAGGCGTTCGTGTCTGGTGGATCGGCCTTGCCATTATTTACTGACCGCTTCCAACTGGCAGACGACTCGGCACGTCTTTGGCCGATGGAAACGTCGTGAAGCTGAAGAAAGAACTGCAGCAACTGCAGTTGCCGGTTTGTTGGAACTCCGCGTTGAGTATCCCTACAAAGAACCTTGAAAAACTAGACCATAGCTTCTCCATCTTTTTATTATTACCCCTTTTTCACGGAGCTGAAATGTATGTAACACAAAAGGAACCTTTTTAAAGTGAACGATTCAGTGGCATTTACTACATTCTCAGTGTTGCCCAACCGCCGCCTCTACATTCCAAACCGTTTTCCTCCCCTCAAAAGGAAATCCCGAACCCATTAGCTGTCACCCCCCTGTTCCACCCGGCCCCCAGCCATGACGCATGTTGTTTCTTCTTACTTTGATTCAATCTGCTCATCCGAAAACTGGGGATCATGCCTCATCCAGTTGTTCGGAGAAACAAACCAGGTAACGTGCGAATTGTGCAATGCTATACGCATTAGGTACTAACAAAGGCTGGGTGCTTCCTTCACTTACCCTTCACTCTCAACATTCTGGTGTCTGAGGTGTCCGATTCTACAGCATCGAAAGAATAAAAAAGGCTTTGTAAATTCCTTCTTTAGAAAAATAAAAATCTCCCTCCCCCTCTTAAAGGTGGAACGAGAGTTACATATAAATATAATTAGCAAGAATCAATATAAAATTTCTATTTTTGTTTCAAGACTCTTTATTTTGGAGTTATTTTAAATGTGCAGAAACATCGCAAAGATCATACAGAGCTCCTATACACCTTCACCCGGTTTCCCAACGGAGGTGTAGGCACGTGTCAAAACTAGGAAATGGACATTGGCACATTCCCATGAAATGAAACTATGGACTTTATCTGGATTTCGCTTTCCCCACTAATATCCTTTTTCTGTTCCGAGATCCAACCCAGGGTCCCACATTGTAATTACTCATCCTGTCTGCTTAGTCTCTTCTGTGACATTTTCTGTATTCCTTGCTTTTCATGGCCTTAAGGTTTTTCAAGAGTAGTGGCCAGGATTTCTCAAGAATGTCCCTCAATTTGGGTTTATCTGATGCTCATGATTAGACTGCAGCAATGGGGTTGGAGATTACGAGAGGTGAAGAGCCCTTCGCATCACAGCGGATCACATCAGGTAGCACACTGTACCCACGGGATTCCTCGCCGGTGACGGAAACCTTGGGCACGTTAATGATGTGGTCTGCTAGGGTGTACCACTGAAAGTTATCTTCCCCTTTCTATACTCTGTTCTTTGGAAGTGAGTCGCTCTTTTAGCCTCTACTCAGTGGGGGAGGGAGAAAAAGGTGCCCCTTCTACAGGGGACAGTATCGATAGATATTATTTGGAATTCTTCTGTAAGGAAGATCTGTCTCTTCTCCCCATTTATTACTCAATCTTTTGTCAATATGGACTTGTATTTCTTTTATACTTTGGGTTACACTCTGCTACTACATTGGTTTCTTACTCAAATTGCCCCTTTTGGGCCACAGGGCTGGGAGCTCTTTCAGATTGGCTCCAGTGTCCCTCTGACATGCCCCAGTCCTTCCGCACACCCATCTTACCTTTGGATGTAAAATTTGGTTTCCTTCCCCACCTTCGCACTGAGATTGCTTTAAGGCTCTTTACATTACTACAGTCTATCTGCTGTCAGGCCAAAGTCCCCTTTTCTGTTCTTAGTTTACCAGACCTTTCTGTGACAATACAA
Organism: Micronycteris hirsuta; assembly: GCA_004026765.1. NCBI lineage: Eukaryota > Metazoa > Chordata > Mammalia > Chiroptera > Phyllostomidae > Micronycteris > Micronycteris hirsuta. Next base: position 71,214 of record PVJI01003789.1, on the reverse strand, counting down.
TTAATCTCCTTCCTTCAAATTCCGTTTCATTTTCTAAAAGTTTAACATGGGATTTTCAAACATAAACAAAGCTAGAGAAAAGCTCTTATATAAGGGGCCCCCAGGCATCCAGCTCCCAGCTTCAAGAATTTTCAACATTTTGCTGATCTTGTTTCAAGTGTCACTTCTTGCATGCTCTGCTGCCGGAATACTTTAAAGGAAACCCAAGACAGCATACGAGTGCAACCATAAAGAGTTCAGATAAGAACTGGAAAAAAAAAACCCAAACATAACCACAAAACACTCATTACACCTAACAAATTTAATATTTTTTAATATCCTCTAACAGTCACATTCAAATCCCCACATTTTTAATAATTGATTTGTTCAAATTACAATCCATATGAAGTCTACATAATACATCTTATAACAGTTCTTCCCCTTGCTATCACCTCCTCTCCAACATGCACTTTTTGAAAGTCCATTTGTTGAAGAAACTGGGTTTTCTGTCCAATCAAATTTCCATTATTCTAGATTTGGTTGATTATATCTTTAGTACATTTTAAAATGTTAGTCTACTCCCTGAACTTCCTGTAAATTGGTACTTAGATATAGTCTTTTTTAAAAAATATATTTTATTGCTGACGCTTTTATAGTTGTCCTATTCTTTTTCTCCCCTTTCTCCCCCTCTGCCCTGCACCCCACTCCCTCCAGCATTCCCCCCACCCTTAGTTCATGTCCATGGATCATACATAGAAGTTCTTTGGCTTCTCCATTTCCCACGCTATTCTTAACCTCCCCCTATTTTGTACCTACCATTTATGCATCTTATTCCCTGTACCTCCTCCCCATTCTCCCCACCCCCCTCCCCGCTGCTAACCCTCCATGAGATCTCCATTTCTGTGATTCTGTTCCTGTTCTAGTGGTTTGCTTAGTTTGTGTTTATTTTTCAGGTTCATTTATTGATAGTTATGAGTTTGTTGTCATTTTATTGTTCATACTTTTGATCTTCTATTTCTTAGATCAGTCCCTTTACCATTTCATATAATAAAGGCTGGGTGATGATGAACTCCTCGAACTTGACATTATCTGGGAAGCGCTTTATCTGTCCTTCCATTCGAAATGAAAGCTTTGCTGGATAGAGTATTCCTGGATGTAGGTCCTTGCCTTTCATGATTTCAAATATTTCCTTCCAGCCCCTTCTAGCCTGCAAGGTTTCTTTTGAGAAATCAGCTGAGAGTCTTATGGGAACTCCTTTGTAGGTAACTGTCTCCTTGTCTCTTGCTGCTTTTAAGATTCTCTCCTTATCTTTGATCTTGCATAACTTAACTAGATTCTTTTATATATACAGATACATATTTGAAAGAACATTTGTAATGCATTTGACATAGATATATGTATATACACATTTCTGAAAACATTTCATTGGTGCTCATATCAACTTCCTAATGCATCCCAGCAGAAGCCATGTTATCTGGTTGTCCCACTTTTCCACTTTGAGACACTGCTAGCTCCTGGTTTTCCTCATCATTTCTCCTTCCTTTCACAGACTCCTCTTATGCTTTGAAGCACTATTGCAGCTGTCCCCATTCCCCACCCCCCACCCACTGCCTTTGCCCACCTCCACCCAGACCCAAGCCCGCCTTCCCTCTGGCCACGGCCACACTGTTGTCTGTGTCTATGGGTTATGCATGCAGACTGTCTACACTGAGTTCCAAACCCAAATATCCAGTGACTGTCAGGGTGTCACTGGATGTCCTGCGAGCCTTTCAAACTCACTGTGTCCCAAATAGAACTAATTATGCTTCTTCCCAAACCAGTTTCTCATGGTTTTCTTTATCTCAGTAGCTAGCACCACCATCAAGACAGAGACTTGAGCCATCCTAGACCTTTTCCTTACCTGCCCCAAACTGCTAAGCCATGGAACATCTATTTCCTCAGTATCTCAAGTGTATCCCTCTTCTTCTTGTTGCTATAGCCTCAGTTCTTACATTCAGACAAAAAGCACAAATGCATTATCCGGAGCCAGACATTCTGAAGCAGAGCTAGGACTAGAATCTAACCCGGCATGGAATGTGCTGGAGTCCTGCTGAGGGCTGTAAGTGGCTCCAGATTCTTCGCAATGCTTGGAAACAGTGTGCCTTATACACACCGACAGCATGGTTGTAGAGGCTGAGGTCAGAAGGGCAAAGCAGCAAAAAGTGGGGAGTTTGGGAGTCAGAACATCTGGGTTTGACACCCACTTCCACCACTGAAAGTGAACCTGGTTCAGTGGGTTCATTTCTCTGTGCTTCAGGCTCCTCCTTTACAAAAATAATAATATTCCTTCACCCCTTTTCTGAAATCCCCAAAGCTCTGTAAACCAGAAGTTATTTTTTGTTGTTGTTGTTTTTTAAAAAATAATTTGTTTGGCAGCCTAACCTGACTTAACTGTAAGGCTTTGATGACAAAACCCAACCTGAATGGAACTGAAAGTACAACAATATCTGGATTCTGGAACATGCCTGATCTCACGGTTTGGAAAATGGTTGTGAACCTATCACAGCTTCTTCATAGGTTGGTCATAGGTTGATTGCTAAGGAAATTAATATTTGAAAAGCAATTAGAAGAGTATGTGGCCCACAGTAAGCCCTACATAAGCATTTGATAAATAAACATTTCACGTAATAGTTAACATTACAAATGAAGTAAGAAAAACAATAAACATCAGAGACAGAAAAACCACTTTTGAATGGCACTTCAATCCCTTCCCTGCTCAGAACTACCCGCTTTTCGGAAGCTGGTGTGTATGAATCATTTGCATGGAAGTTTCTCGATTTTAGTACATATATGTGTCCATAGTATGTATTTTTTAAGAACAACAAAGAATGATGGGTCCCAAACATCAACAGTGCTGAGACTAAGAAGCCCCACCCTCATCGCTCTTTCCTATTCTTGCAGGTCCTGCGCATGCGTGCAGCAGTGAACACATGCCATTGCTATCTTTACACACCTGTCTGCCTCTCCTAGAATGTAAGTGCCATGAGGGAAGAGCCTATGGTTTATCTACCTGGAAGGATTCAAGTATCTTCTGAATAAATGAGTGAATAAGTCATAGGTCCCCCCACCACACTTTATGTATGAGGCATTTGGGAAGAAGGGCAGGTGGGAATGAGATGTAAGAAGCCAATGCATCCCTTCAGAAGGCTGACAGGGAAACATTTCTCCTTATTTGGAAGACATTTCATACCCAGGATTTCCACTGGCTCTCTTTGGCAATTTTTAAAGATGGGGAATAAGTAAGTATTAACGTGTGTTGAGTATTTACCGTGCAGCCAGCACTATGTTCTACAGGCGCTAACTCACTGTGGTCCTCGGAAGAACTCCATGTGGGGGAATGAGTAAGACCCACTTGAAGAGTGAGGAACATAAAGCACTGAGAGGTGACAGTAACTCGAAGTCCACAGCCACAACGCCGGCAGGGATGGCCCTGGCATGCAGGTTTCTTCGGGGAAAGGTAGGAGAGTTCTTTGTAAAGAGATACATTTCATGCTCAAATAGCTAAGAACCTGCTGCAAATATAATTAGTTTGTATTCGTGCCTTAGTCACATCTATTTTCTATGGAGGCATATGAGTTTAAAATTAAAAACAAAAATAGAGAGGACTACTAAAGACTTGAAATTTTAGTCATGTGTCACCTCAGGGGAAATTAATACTGATTTTGGTCTGCAATACCCAAGCTCAAATTGCAACTCCAGTAATAAAACAAGGGCTTGGAAAAACAGAGCACCTGGGGCTGATGAAAGTAATGCATTTGTCACAGGGCAGGGGCTGAAATGTGGAGCTAAGTGTTCTCAGGGAAAAACATGTCAATACTAAATCTTTCCACCAACCTTTGATGGATGTGCTAATCTTCTCAGGTCAACAAGGCTCACCCTGGCAACACACCGTAATAACTTATTTAAAAGGCAGCTGGCTTTTTAAAATGGACTGTTCCATCAATCTTGAAATTTTCATTCTCAGAAATGCATTCTCTTTCCAAAATGATATCTGCTATACAAAGGAAGAGTTCAATAATACCTTTTTGACAACAGAGGAGACTGCAGAGGGGAGCAGGTTTGGGAATTACTGTTTTGGGCCCTCAGTTCTGTGTGACATTCAAACTCTGTAAAGAGAACAAGAACAATGTCAGACAGGTCATTTCATCCATTAGAGCACGGGTCCTCAAACTACTGGCCATAGGCCAGATCTGGCCCATGGCCTGTTTTTATAAAGAAAGTTTTATTGGAACACAGCCGTACCCACTTGTTTACTTACTGCTATGGCTGCTTTCAGGCTGTAAGGGCAGAACTGGGTATTCACGAGACAGAACACATGGTCGGAAAAGCTAACAATACGAACTCTCTGGCCCTTTGCAGAACCTGCATGCTGACCTCTGCGTAGGAGAGGAGTGGTCATCATCTGGCTGCATGTTTGGGTCAGTGTCAGTGGGGGCAAACGGAGTGCCAGTAGGAGACCACAGCTGACACATTTAAGGCATTTAAGTTGGGTTAAATATAGAAGAAAGCAGAAAAAGATGAAAATAACTAAGCAGTATCTCTAAGTGAGAACTTCAAAGAACTGAAAGTGTAATGCATATGAAATGATCATTTTATGTCAAAAGAAAATCTCGCAGGTTGACTACAATACACACCCTGATGCTGAAAAATGCCTGACTTATATATCACCCCCACGACGGGCCCCCTGGCACTTTGGTGAACATCTCAGTATAAAGTCCTATTTCCCCAAGAAAATGCACAGAAGCGGAAGAAGGAGCAAATCCCAGAGGAAGGTGGCACGGAGGCCAGGGTTCAGAACTTCAACGGAATGACCGGCCAGTATTTGGGCCGCTTTCGGTCAAAGTGCTTGTTAAAGCTCAGCTGCACAGCGGCCTCCATGGCCTGGATCTTGGCAGCGCTGTCCCCATACAGGCGCTTCATCTCGGCCTGGCGCCGCTCGCCGGGCCTCTCCGATGGTGGTTCCATGGAGCGGTTCTTCTTGTAATACAGGTCGTGGTCAGCGTTCACATAGTCCTCCAGGCGCTGCTCGTCCAGCTGCTGCTGCCGCCCTGGGAACAAGCCAACACGGTCAACTGGGGTGAATTCCACGGCACCCAGACGTATGGAGGGCAGTGCAACAGGTCTCCTTAGCTTTTCCTTTCAAAATGTGAAGCCGGGCCCAGATGTACCAGCTCAGATGTTGGCTAGATTCTAAGGCACGACCTGCATCTTCTTACCTACTTAGTTAGGATGCTCATTGTTCACTTATCTGGGGGCTATATGCTGAGAAAAAACAGCAAAAAGCCAAAGGAAACATGGCACCCTAAACCATCAACCCTCTGGGAAGAGTCCTGAGAACACAGAAGAACATGACACCACCTGGGTTCCTCTCCTCATGCACATGCCAGCCTCGCGAGGAAGGGCTGGTCGGAGTCTTAAACACGTGGGTTTCAAACATGACACCAGGCTGGCAGGAAAATGCCGTGCTTCCTGGAAAGGCCAGTGTGGAAATAAGTAGTAGTTCCCACCACAAATGAGATGGTAGGGGGAAAAATGATTTTCGGTAATACAGAAAGAGCAAGTGCTGGCACCAGAGAATGCCATGTTGACCGATGATCCTTCTCCGCATCCAAAACAGAAACCGTACCAGGAAACGGGAGGTCAAGTGATTCAACACTCGCCGAAGGTAGAAGGGCCGAGCAAGGCAATTCTGCAAATGGAAGGGAAACCTCTGCCGTCCAATCTTCCTGCTCCGTGGGCCTGGAACTTGGCGTCAACATCCTCACTCTGGGACCTGACTTTCCACTTCACAGGTGAGCTCAGGCTGCATTTCAAGCACCATGGTTACATGCTCTCAATCCTATTCATTTCAATGGACTCTAGCACAGCAAGAAATCTCTGTTCAATTGTTTAGCGCCTCTCTTTTATTATAACGAGTACTAACATAACTTTTATTCTTATGTGAATAAGGACAACATAAAAATATCAGAAAAACAGCCCTGGCTAGGCGTCTCAGTTGGTTGGAGCATCGTCCCAACAAGCCAAGGTTGTGGGTTCGACCTTTAGTCAGGACACATATGAGAGTCACCAATGACCACATAAATAGGTGGGACACCAATCAATGTTTCTCTCTCTCTCTCCTTCCCTCTCTCTAAAATCAATCAATACATTTTTTTAAATGTCACATAGAAAACAAATTGACTTAAAAATATCAGCAAAACAATGCTATAAAAAGTCAAATTTAGCCTATTCTAATACATAGATTTTTGTAAGCTACTGTCAAGAACAGAGAAATTGATAGTAGAATGCACACATCTGTAGCTGCTATTCCTACCAAGAGAAATGCTGCTAAGTAGGGAGTGAGGATGTTGTTGGGATCTACCAACAACATAAATCATCCTTTTCTTGTTACAATGAAAGTAGCAGAAAGAAAGCTTAGTATGGAAGGGACGACAAAAATGAGCGAATCAAGTGTGAACAGCAAGTTAGTTACGTTATTGATGCAGTCGCTCTCATAAATCCCGTTCTTTCTAAATGACTCCTAGGAGTTGGAGGGAAGGGGTTTCATTAACTTGGAAACATTCTTAAAAATGTATTAGGCCATTTCTGTCTTAGCACATCCGCAGTTCATTTTCACACAAGGAAGCAGTACACGGATATGCCAAATGACTGTCAAAATAAATGCCGTATCACTGTTACCTTATCCATGGAAACGATGTAACTGACTTACTGTGAAACGCAGACCTCAACCAAAATATTGACCTAACGTGCAAATGAACGGGAGCTCAACAAGCATTTGTGTCTCATTTGTGGTTTTTCTGACAAGTCGGAAACATCAGGATGCAAGTTGTTCCATCTTTCTGGGTGTTCACATTCTATTCCCCACCGTGCCCCTCAAGGGCTACTCTTCTGAAGCCCTGGCACGGCCACATTAGCCAGGGACAACAGAGTCCCGCCTGTGAGAGCCTTGCTGCTGGCCCAGAGGACGCGATTCCACGTGTGGGGCCGCGGGGGCCTCGGAGCCCCGGCTTCCAGCGGGCAGGGGTTCCCAGACCACAGTCCTTTCACTCTCAAGTTTGTCCCAACACCATCATCAGCCTTCCTGACAGCTTCAGTGACACAACAGATGTTCAACTTCCTGTCTAAATCTGAGTGTCTGCATTTCGAAGTTTAAATACACATTGGAATCTTTGCTATCTTAGTAAGTGTTGCTCTCTGCCGTTAGGATAGGTGAATATAAACTTTTTACTTTGGCATCTTTATTTTCCTTTTCTTTATCACTTAACCTGGTTATCGTTATGCTACTTTTGGCCACTCTTCTGACAAAAACTATCCGACCAATATTAAACTGGTGTTGCCATTCTCTGTGGAGAGACATTTTCTCTCACCGTGGGCCTCTGTGGACGAAACACTGCTATTATAAAGCAACCCCATCTGGCAGTCCATGAAGCCTGCGCAATCTTGCAAGTTCACACTCGGCATGGGCTCGTGGGTTGCCATCACCGGCTTCTAGTTCTTAGCAAAGTTCACGCAGTGTAAGAATAAAAGATACAGCCCTCTGCTCTGTTCCCTGCTTGTATCTCCTTCCCATCCGGCCTTCCTCATGAAAACGTAAGGTCCAACCCTGTCCCCTCCCTGCCCGCAAGAGGTTTGGAGGTTTCCAGGTTTCCCGCACAGTGGATCGTTGTCCTAAAACATAGATCTAAGGGGCAGGAAGCCGGTGCCTTGCACCGAAAGGCCAGCTAGCGGATGGGCTGCAGGAGTCGCCTGTCGGGGAGGGGCCCTGCGCCTACATTCACCCCAGCCCCAGCCCCAGCCCGTGGAGGATGCGATGCCTGACACAAAGCAGGTGCTCAGGAAATGACTGTTGAGAGAAAGTGTGGACAAAGGCCATACATTATTTCTGCCTTTGGTAAACAGCTTTGTGTCCTCCAGATGCTGTTGAAGAAAAATGCTGACAGACCAGGGATAGAGGAGCAGATGCTCAAATCACAGACGGTGCTCGGAGGCGCGCCCCTCACTAGGTCCCTCAGAGCCTCCATGGCGGAGAGGCTGGGGGAGCAGGAACCGTAGGGCCCCAGTGCGCTGGGGTCTGATCTCGTTCCCTTCCATTTGAGTCACTTCACCTCCATTTCCTCACGCAATTTTAAAAAAAGTGTTCTAAGGCTGGACTACAGATTTGGAAAGTAACCAGCTAAAAACCAAATACCCTCAGACTGGTTGAATGTGCTTTGGTGTACACCGACCTAGGGGACCAAGCAAGCCTCAAGGCGGAAGAGACCCCTTTGAAGGCATTCACTCATTCTGGTTTCTATTTACTGCTTCCTTCCTCCCACTGAAAGGAAGGATTCTCAGTCACTGGCAGTGTTTCTTCTTGTCACACGGTGAGGGCTCCTCCAACCCGACAGGCCATCAGCTGACTGAAGCAGAGAAGGGGGACGTCGCACCTCAGACGTAACTGAACAGGGGCCTGGTCAGGGAGACGGGGGTCATTTTTACTGAAAACAGCCGTGGGACTCGATCTTACCCAGAACTCTCTTCTTGTATGATATTTGCTCACGGGAATTGGTTTGAATACAAATCATAACCTTTTTAGATTCCAGCTTTAAAACAGGGCTGTAGTGGGTTGACTAAGTGTCCTCCCAAAATTCACATCTGCCCAGAACCTCCGAATGTGACCTTATTCAGAAACGGGGTCTTTGCAGATGTGAGGAAGGGAAAAGGGAAGGATGGAGGTGAAGAGAAGGATGGAGATGAGGTCATACTGGATTAGGGTGGACCCTCTCCAAGGAGCACGTCCTTATGTGAGACAGAAGGACAGCTACAGACACAGGGGGGAAACCATGCAAACCCGGAGGCAGGGATTGCAACTGTGCTGCCGCAAGCCAACGAGGAGCCAGAAGAAGCTGGAAGAAACAAAGCCCTGGAGCCTTTGGAGGAAGTGTGGCCCTGCCAACACCCTGACTTTATGCTTCTGGGCTCCAGAACTGGGAGAAATAAATTCCTGTTGTCCTAAGCCACCCAGCTGGTGGTAATTTGTTACAGCGGTCCTAGGAAACTGATGCGGGGTGAATACGCAGATAGGGTCAACACAAGGAAAACCCTCGGTATGAAACTGTTAAGGAGAAACTCTACTGGATTCATCTGGGCTCAGGATATGTGACATTGGTCTTTTTGCCTCACTCTATACATTTACATTATGTCACCGATAGAGGCTTGCAGTGCATAAAGGAAGAAAAAAAATCGTGGAAAGTGACTTGGACTCTAGGGAACCTCATATAGCAGGAGAACATGTCTTCAGTATTCCACAGATAATTAGCCTGAAGGCAGAACATTTTGGAGGACAAAGCACTAAGACAAATGAGTGTTAAAGAATGTTAGTTTTCCAGCATTTGCATGTCTTTCTGATTATATTCACTGCTACATTGCTAGAATTAATGATCTTCACACAAACGAGCGAAAGCACAGGCTTGATTTATATCATGAATGCCTGCCTCATTTCTGACGTGTCAGCAACACGCCCAGAACACAGGTGCAGACCCAGAGCCATTTCTGAGGGGTCTTCTATCCTCACCCCACATCTTTCAGTCCATGGCAAATGTAAGCCAGAGGACGATCACCATGTCCATTTGTAGAATAAAAGTGCGTTTCCATCCCTCCCTCCCGCTTTTCTGCCGCCTTTCACACGTTTCTCCTCACTGATTGGCTCTATGCATGTCTCAGCATCTGGACTGGATGAAATGCACACACGGCGGAATGATGCCCAATCTGTATGATTCCATACTTGAATCTCATTGACTTAACCACAATGACTCGTTCTGGGCTGTGCCCTTTGCTGTATCCTCCAGCCAACTGACAGAGTCTAACCCTCCCCCCCACTCAGGCAGACATATCGCAGTGGAACAGATGTCTCCCATCAAATGTAAGAAAAACACATCTGGGCCCTTTGGTAAGAACAGTACTTTGAGTGCGGAGCGGGGGTGGACCTACAGCCTTTCTTTCTCTCTCATTCCCAATCGACCCCATCCCTCTAAGCCTAGGGCGTATTGGTTTCTCCACAACTAGCCTGCGGAGCTCCTCCCCTGATTACCAAGTTCACTACTTACTGGTGATCAGTACTCTACCCCGCCTTTGCAAAAGTAACCATGGGCCACACCGCAGATGGCTCTTCTAGGTACCATTTTTTAATTTATCTCCCCTTCCCACCTGGGTTTGCTCTTTGCAAATATGTCCATGTTCTGACTCAACATCTGGCCCCAAAACACGGGATAAATCTCTGATTGGCTGAAGCCCGAGACAGCAGTGGCAGTGTTTGTTTTTGGGGGGGCTTCTTGTCTATTGCGGATGATAACGTGTACCCATTTTCCCTCTAAGAATTTGGATGATAACCTTGCAGAGCCAGTCGATGGTTATTTATACCAAAAAATATGTTTCCTTAACCTATCAATAAAGATTATCCCCCAAGAAACAGGTGAAAACACAGCTGACCTTCAAAATGTCATAGCTGCCTACTTTCTTGTAAGTCACGTTACCACTGAAGTTTCCAATAATGGGAACATCTCACGAGGAAATGACGACATAACAGAATCAAAAGCATGCTTGTTCCCACTGCACAAAAGGTCTTTATCCGACGTAATGTTTTGTTATCCTTGAAGGGTGTTCAATCAGAGATTCTCTGGAAGAGTAGTGATCACAAGCAAGAACATGCTGTCTAATCTGAAGGATTTTACCCTAAGAAAATTTTAAATAAGATTCAGATGAGGAAAAGCTAAATCAAGTTTAGCTATGTTTTTCCTTTGCTAGTGGTATTTTACAAAACTCTGTGTTCCTAAATGATTCATATTCAAAGTTGAATTTGCCCTTATTGAAGAAGTAGCTTCTAGCAGTTTAAAGAGCAAAACAAAAACAACTTTAGCCCTGGCTGGTGTAGCTCAGTGGATTGAGCGCGGGCTGGGAACCAGAGGGTCCCAGTTCGATTCCCCGTCAGGGCACATGCCTGGGTTGCGGGCCAGGTCCCCGTGAGGGCCATGTGACAGGCAACCATACATTGCTGTTTCTCTCCCTCTCTGTCTCCCTCCCTTCCCCTCTCTCTAAAAATAAATAAAAATAAAAATCTTTAAAAAAAAAACAACTTTAACCAAATATTTGGACTACTCAGGTCCTTATCTTGTCAATAAGCACTTCCTGACTGTGTATGGAACTAAACCTCAGGTACATTCAAGTAATGTCAATGGCGTGGAAAACATCCTGGGCATTGAAATGACTTACATCTGAATTCCATCATTCATTACTGCCCGAAGGAACACACATTCATCCTACATACCACCAGACACGCTGGTGAACAGAACAATGCTGGTGAACCACTGCCCATTGTTTTGTTACTGGGGGCTCCGGGCCAAGCCCTGGCAGCTACTTCTAACAGAGAGCAGGTCTTCAGCAGGAAGATTTTGGCACCAAAGCCTGTTCTCACCCATACCAGATGCTTCTCACATCTCCTAGGGACTTCACCATGCTTTCAGGACAGGCCGCAGGGCCCAGAAGGATGGCAGAGACTCTAGGACAAGTAGCTTTGAATTTTGCTACAACGACACATTTCCAAAAACACAAAGAAGTGGAAGCTCGATGTGTTCGGGGCTGTGATTAGTGATGTGCAAGCGGGTTCGTTTTTCCTGCCCCGGGACTTTACTGTATCAAGTTATGTCAAACAAGAAGGTCCTAGAAAGGGAGCTAAATGACTACACTTGACAGACACCAACATTTAATTCTTTGATGTTTTAAATGTTTCAATGTTAAATATTTAGATTGATTTAAGAGGTTAAGTGCGCCTAGAGCAGAAACAGATGACTTTGTTGGAAGTCACAGAACATCTTTATCAAAAAGGTACAGAATTGGAAGCAAGCACTCATCAGGACAAATAGTTATCAGAGTAAAACCAGCCTGTGGAATAACCCACGACAAAGGATGAGTTGTAAGCAACGAACCGTAACAACTAACGTTTCTTGGGCACTGACTTTGTACCAAGCACCAGTCTCTAACTTTTCTCCTATTATATCATTTAATCTTCATAATTACCATTGTGTTAATCAGAATCCCCACTGCACAGGTGAGGGGGCTGAGGCTCAGGAAGGTTAGGGCAGGGGGCCCCAAGACTGTAAGAACCTCTGGCTTGGAAGTGGGGGAGCCCATGGTTTTAGAAGTTGACCCCAGCTGCACTGGGAGTGAGGTTAAGGATGGAGATTGTCATGGTTTTCATAAAATTCCCCGTTCTGTTGGTTTGCTGTCTAGATCACAGTAAAACAAATATGCACCACATTTTCCTCACGAAGGTGATAACACTTGTCCAGTACACTTTACGTCCCACTCGCAAAGACAGCTCTCGCAGGGGGGCTGTATGAGCTTCCTAGGGCTGCCGTGACAGAGCACCCAAAGCTGGGTGGCTGAGAACAACGGCAATGGATGGGCTCACAGTTCCGGAGGCCGGAGGTCCGAGATCAAGGGTTGGCAGGGCAGGGCCGGGCCACCCCGGGCAGGGGAGGCACCAGGGAAGGGTCTGTTCCGGACTCTCTCCTAGTTTCTGGCAGTTCCTTGGCTTGTGGCAGCAGAACTCCAGTCTTCAGGTGGCATTCACCCCGAGTGTGTCTGTGTCCAAATGTCCCCCTTTAAGGACACCAGTCTCACTGGATTAGGACCCACCCTAATGACCTCATTTTCACTTGATTACCTCTATAAGACCCCATCTCCAAATAAGGTCACATCCTCAGGCCTGGAGGGTAGGGGTTAGGACTCCAACATATCTTTTTTAAGGGACACAAGTCAAGCTAGAACAGTGATGGTAACAGAGCCACTTGGAGCCTTGAAGTAAATGAGTAAGATTTAGGAACCCTATCCAACAAAATAGGAAGTTCATCGGCTTTATGAAGCGTTTCAACCCTAACTCACTTGGTGAAATGTCTCACAGAACCATAGCACGTTCAGTACTTTGTGGGATAAGACTAGAAAACCTCTGATTTAAGGCTCGTAATGAATAAAGAAATACTTCCTTTCTTTATTCAAGATAATATTAAGCGCCAGGCACAAAGTAGGAGATAATTTTCATGACTTTTTAAAACCTACTGGACTCTGACAAAGGAAGAGAGAGGAACAGGTCAGCGTGCACCTGAACAGAGTAACGAAGCGCCTAGCACTTAACACATGTCCTTACCCATCTGTGTGACTGGATCGCTCACCCTGGAAGGACACATTTCATTATTTTATGTTCATCTCATTCATATCTGTTTTTATTGAATGACTAGATCAGGTTTATTTTAAATCAGCAGATAATTGAAAACGGCCTTTTTGAGGACTGGGGTTTGTTCCTATCCTTCATTACAACTTTTATTATAAAATTATCAATCTCTTTGGGGAAAAACAACTTCTGGTAAGGACAACAGCAATAAGCCTTATCACCATCATATTTTCGTTTTTAAAGGAAGCAACGACACTCCAACCAGATGTGCACATGGGCCAATGGCTACTCTCCCTCATGCGCCAGACTAATGGTTCTTTTGTATGTATTTTGAAAAAAGCTCAACTTCATTTCTGGAGATCCAGGAGAGACATGTATTCTACATGTAATATAAAGTACTGTTTTAAAAGTCCTTGTTTGGATGTACTTTCTAATGCACATCAAAGAAGTCAACAGTTTCATCAAAAGGGAAGTTAAAAAAAATACCTGAAGAAAATGACAGGCAAAGACAGCAAAGGGCGCCTTGGCCAGCCGTGAACGCGCGCCATCTTTATGAAAACACGGATCATTGAAAACGGAACCGCAACCCTTCTGAGGTGTCTATGTTTCTGTTTACTAACAATTATACGTAAACTGTCGGATCGTTAGAACTCAACACAAACAATATCGAGACTGTCTAGTGGTTATAATAGAAAATAACAGATATGTGTACATCTGATGTGTTAGAGACACTTAAACTGTAGGTGGTCCGATAATCTTAACAGTAACAAGAGCACCCAATGCAGTTCTAACTCTTGGAGTAAGTAAGAAATAATAATAATAAAAAAAAGACAATTCCTGCTTTCTGACTGAAAATGTAAGGCCATGCTCACAAGTCTCCAGCCCCAGGCAGACCATCTCAATGCAGGACTGAATCAGAAACTCTTGAGTACTAGGCATTTTGTTATTCTGTTTAGGTTCACACTGACGTCTGCTTTGAGGGCAGGGAGCGTACCATTTAAGACTTGGCAGCTCTGGAGCACCAGGGAAGGCTCAGAGCTGTGTGCCTGTGAACTGGTAACAGTATTTTAGGAACCTAGCCATTGTTGGGACAGAAGCTAATCCCTACGTTTGTGCATGAGGAAGGAGCATAGGAACCAGCTGGGCAGACGGTGGTTGGAATCCTACCAGCAAATGACTGGTCGTATACCATGGAACAAGTCAGTTAACCTTCTGAAGGCTCACCTTCCTCATCGGTAAAGTGGGTTTAATACCTTGAGGGCCTGTTGTGTAGATTAGGGAACACATGCGTGCACACACACACACATCCACCTGCACGCACGCACACTCTCCATCTGGTGGAATCTCTAACATTCAGTAGATATGAGACACACCAGCAGGTTGAGCTTTGTTCTAGAACTACAAAAAAAAAAAAAAGAACCCTTATATTAAAACAGCTCTGGAAACGAATACAATGCAGGGGCAACATCAGCACTGCTTTTCCAAGGTTAGGATTGGCTATGGAATATTATCTGCGCTCGGCTGAGGAGTAGGAAACGAACTTGACATAGCCTAGGGAAGGTAAAACTGCAGAACGCAGGGCAAGAGGATGAAACATGCACTTACGCCGCTCCTCCCGGTGCCGCTCGGTCTCCGCGAAGTACTGGCGGAGCTCCTCGGTGATCTCCATGTTGCTCAGGTCGCACACCACCCCCTCCTCTGAGTCGGTCTCCTCCTCCTCCTCCTCCTGGGCCCAAGCCTGGGCTTCTCTGCTGCTGTCAGGACGGGGCTGCTCAGGCCATGGGGAAGGTGCACACCTGCAGCGGGAGTCCTGGGAAGCCCAGTGATGGCCCCAGAAGGACTGGGGAGATCCGCCCTCCTCAGCATAAGGGCCCTGGGGACGACCTTCGGGAGTGAAGTACCATAAGGACCTGAAGTAGGACTCTACGGCCTTCCGATAGGCCATCTTGTGGCTTCGCATCCAAGCCATTGCTTGATAATAGTGACGCCAGTATCGTGCATATGCCGGATGGTAAAACCAAGGCTCCCCGGTTTCCGATGGCGCCGCCTACAATGTCAAGGGAGGTGTAGGCTACATACCACAGGCCATCCTTGAGAGGTAAAAGTAGGTGTGATAAAAGAGGACATGAGAGGTCCATGCTCACCAGACACTGAATGTACACATACTTGCTCTGACGTATGTGTACATGAGGTACATACAGGACAATTAGCTTAAGGCTATGGCCCTTAAAAAGCGGGACAGAGGCTAATAATGATCATTTTTAGATAGGATGAGTGCAGAGATACGACTGGACATCTATTCCTTTGGCCCTTTCTATCCACTGTAGTTAAGCAAGTAGTTCCAAGTTAGAAAGCCAAGAACCACATGGATGAATGAATGTGATGTTTTCTGCTCCCCGCCTCCGCCCCCCCAAACACTTGCTGGACCCACCTACTCCTCGGTGCCCGGGACAAAAGATGTCAGCAACGCACCCAGAGGTGCTTTTACTTTTCATTGCTGATGTATTTCTTTGCTGTTCTCAGTCATGGAATGAGAACACCAAGATTTTGAAGACCAAATCTACCTTTTTCTCTTGCAAGATAAAAAAAAATCTTACCTTTGACGCCATCTCTGATTGCAAAGGTCCAAAGGGGCACCGAAACTAGGAAAGAAGAACCACAGGGCAAACATCTGGTCAGCACAGGTGTGTGGCATCCGTGGGTCATCTGCACTTTGTCCAGCAGCTCCTTAGAGGGCGCCTCTTCCCCAGACAGTGCCTGGCCTTCAGGCGACCCGCCCCTGCGGGCCTGGCCCATGGGCATGGCCTTGTGGTCCGAAAAGGAGGGATCCCCTCAGGCACGATTACGGGGCTCAAAGGACACTCCATGTTTCAAGTCCTGGTTTCTCTACGTTTTATTTTGATTTTTCAATTACAGTTTACTTTCAATATTACTTTGCGTTGGTTTCAGGTATACATGTAAACAGTAGTTAGTATGTATATAAAAAATAATACACAGAGCATGAACTAAAAATGGAGAACTATATTATTTACCAGTCCTTAACTCAAATTTAAATTAAATCTGCATGTCCCTGAGGCTGGAATAAACCACACCTTGCCAACTCACTGGAAACCTTTGTTAGGTTTTGCCCTCGGACTGGAACTTGGAGAAGACTCTAGCAGGGGTGTCCAACCTTTTGGCATCTCTGGGCCACACTGGAAGAAGAGTTGTCTTGGGCCACACATTAAATACATTGCGACATGTCATCATAAAACAAATCTCATCGTGTTTTAAGTAAATTTACGATTTTGTGTTGGGCCGCATTCACGGCCATCCAGGGTTGCATGCGGCCCGTGGGCCACAGGTTAGACACACCTGCAAGGTATCTCTCCAGCCTGGGTTGTGCCCTGAGCTTCAAAGCCCCTCAATGGGCCTTATTTTGGTTCAGATTTCGATAAGCACCTCTCAGCCAGTATGTGACACGGCACTCTTCCTGTCTGACCACTCTGCTCCTGTGCAAGGGGGGAAACCCTTCCATGGAGACTCTCCACCAAGCCTCAGTGCAGAATGCATTTGCACAGCAGCCTTGCTCTGCCCGGCTTGCTCCTTCCCCCACTGCCTACCTGCCTGTGATTTACTGATAGGACAGGAAATACATAAAGGTAAAGTTCAGGCTGTACCTCTTATAACCTATTTAAAAGGCTTTAAAATTTTTTTCTTCCTGTTCAGGAGTTCAGAGCTACTATAATGACAGTCTACACCAGAATGTACTTTAAAAAGTTAAGCAAAAATAATAAGTCTAAAAGGCATGAGAATTGAAGCGCCTGTGAGACAAAACCACTAACCCAATGTGTTGCTGAGCAGTTATTTAGCATCTGACACTTTAGAAATCAGTTACTGAAGGAGTGCTATTTTTCCTAACTTCTCTTAATAACAGGATAACATTTAAAAATCTCCAAGTCTTAAGAAATAAACTTGACTTATTTCATAATCTCGATCAGATGTTTTGCTATGGGTACTGTTTAAAACCGTGATGTTTAAAACGACTTCTTTTAAGATTTAACCTAAAAAAGATCCATTTGCCTTCTTTTTCAATACAAAAAAAAACCCAAACTTTCAAATACAGTATTTCCAAGAGGGCTGACATGACCTTCTGTAAATTTACCTCACACATAGCCCACACTTCCTGTTCACTGTTCTAAATTCAGAAACTCATGCACATGCAGTGAATGTAAACTGGAAAAAACTGAACAGATGCAGTGAAAATGTAAGTGCAAATTCAGTTCGCATTACTTTTAAACTATAATTTAAAGGTTTAAAACACGAGCCATTGTCTGAAAACCTGGCTAACTGGCTGTGTGCTGTGCAGGCTATTGAGGACATAGAAAATGCAATACGATTCAGGGGCTAACCGCCCAGAGAAGCAAGACTAACACAGAATGCAATTATGGTAGAAATCAGCACACACTCGAGTACTAAACCGTAAGGTGCACCCTTTAAGTGGCAAATTCACTCGGGCCATTTTTCATCTGCGCTGATATCGGAATCGCTGAGAGCCTGCAGAGCATAATGACATTAAAGTGAACTCCGTGTGTGTCTTAATCAAATTTGTTTTAGAAGATTAACAAGAAGCATGGAAATTAGATTAGAAAAGTCAAGGAGACATCTGCACGTCTTCTGGAGATTAAGAGTTTTGAATCCATACTTCTATGCCCAATAAAATGTACTTAGAACCAGATGAGTATGAATATTAATGATCCCAAATGGGGACGCGTGACAGCCTCAAATGTGTAATAAACATTATTGCCACTGAACACTACTGCAGACCTCAGAAAATCCTGTTTTTATTTATAATTGGGACAATCCAGCCTGGCTTTAAAAGTCAGAGTACTATATTCTGCAAATGCATGAGACAGCATCGGAGAGGTCCACTTTGCGGAGTGGGAAGTGTGGGAAGATGTGATAAAGTAGGCAACTGTTTAAGAAGATCAAGTGTAATCCATCATGGCCGCCAGGCTGCTCATTGGCAATGGCTATGATTAAAAAGGTGGAGAGAGTGCTAATTTGAGGAGAGATTACTTATTTATGCCTTTAACTCCACCAGTAATTTGATAAAGGGGCTGCCATCTTACACTGCCTTAGAGATCACGCAAGGCACGCTGAACATTTTTGCAAGAAAGAAGCCAGGCCCGTGGGCTGAGATGCTTGAAGAAAGCCAACTCCAGCATTTGAGGCAGAGGCAGCTGTGATGCCGGCCAGCGTGCTATTTATCAAGTGTGCCAACTAATCAGTTAAAGTGCTAGATGCTTTTAAGGCCCAGGCCATTAAGAAAAGATGGATTTATATGAATGATGGAATACAAGCGACTCTGTCCTCAACTGTAATGCTTTGTGCACTGTTTAGGACGCTAAATCATTTACTATCAAACACCAAACATCCTAATTGTTCCTCACCTTCCACTTGGAAATCACTGGGGCAACTTCGGATTCTCACACTTAGACTCGGAATAGGATGAGTGGAAGCAAGAGAACATGGATTATGGCCAACAATCTCAGTGACCAGTTCCTACTATTTGGGACAAAAGAATCATCTCCATGACTAAATAAGCAAATTGAACCATTTTTTAAAGACCTACATAGACATTTAGAAACTTAAAGAAAAAAAAAAAAAGACCTCCAACGCCCACAAAACAGTATCAATCAACAGGTGTATGTTAGAATATACCTGCAGTGCCATGATTTCTGATGGGCGCTCTACCAGCCGCCGTGTGCCAGGCAGTGACTCAACAAGGAGAAGAAACAGAAAAGAGTTCCCAGTGTCTAATCACTGGAACAAGGAATCCATATTCTTCCCTGCCGGCTGCATCAGTTAGCTCCCAAGGGAAGGGTCCTGTTAACTTGTTAAAGCTTGTTACTCTTTCCACATACAATGTTTAAAGACTTAATAAAGCACCTGGGTTTCTAAAAGGGCAACATTAAAATAATTCTAGATGTTAGAGCAACACCGCCATCAGACACTGCTACCATTGCAAAGAAAAGAACGCGTGGGGTCGCAGCAAACTCCGGTGCCTTTTTCACTGGCCGTTACTTTTATCTTTCATTCCCTACCGCCCTGGGAGTGTCTCCTACTCTATTATGGTGCACTTTGGGGACTGAACAGCCACTTTCTTTTCTAACGGGATGGTGCAGCTGAAAGAAAAGAGATTGGCGATGTCAGGGCAGGCCCGGATCCACAGCACTACCAACCGGGGCAGCCCTCCCCAGTGAGTACAATGGCAGAATAGTCACTGCCCAGCTGAACCCCGGCAAGTACAGAGACTGAATTCATTGTCTGTCCTCAACCAGCAGAAAAGGAAGGAATAAAAACAGCATTGAGGTCATTCACTGAACACTGCCGAGGCCCACAGGCAAGGCACTGCCCGAGTCGTCAACAATGTATTTTCCCAGAAAGCCTTTCTGAGAAAATGTACTCTTTCTTCATTAAATCTGCTTATCCTGGGAGATACATTTTTTACATGCATAAGTATACATGCATGACAACAGACAAGAGCTTTGTAGTTTTCAACGGATTCACTATGGCTATTTTCATCAATTGAAAAAAACTCCACAAGTAAGTAATGCGACTTTGTTGAAAAGTAGTGGCATTGTATATCTTCTTTTCATTGCATATTTATATTCTTATAAATATAGGATCTACGGTGTGTCTCAGCAACCAGATAAATAAAACCACAAATACCCCTGAAAACAATACATCTATAACCGCATTTTCCTCTCTATCTTCCTTTTCCACCAGAATTCTGAAAAGTAAATATATGAAAACTCACCTGCTTTGATTTTTGCAAAGAGACATATGGAAAGTCGGTCATGAAATAAGTTATGCTGGTTAAAGCCCCGAAACCAGAACGGCTCCTGTAAGACTCGCCCCGCCCCCCCCCATTTGGTTCCCTGAGCCAACTGGATAATTTCAGGGATCTAATTAGGCCTACCGGTACACTGTTTCAAAGCAGAGGGAAGGGGGGCGTTTCTGTTGGAGATCACTCAAAATAAATGAAGGTACAGTGAGAAACCTGAATTACATAAATTGAGTCATGCAGTTCTAAGGAATCTCTTAGATACAGTAAGAACCATATCAGAAGGGATATTTTTCAACAACCCATGCAGTGGTAGGAACTTCCTCAACTAAGAAAAATAATAAAGTGAGGCTTTTGGAGAGCACCGTTTCCTGCTTCCATCCCCAGCCTCGTGATAAGGTTGGCAAGTTCACCTGGCTTGATGACTTGACAGGCTCTCTCCTGTGGCTGTGCATGGTCCCTGCACAGAGTTTTGGGCATCAAAGATGGCTGAAGTCTGAATGCTCTTCCGCTCTCAAGCTCCATCCAGACACAGGCCTCCCACAAGTGCACAGGCTTCTGTGTTCAGTGAGCTCGCAACTTTCTGTCTTTAACGGCCACCGTTAAAACTGATGGGCAAGGGAGCCCCCCAAATGGAGTTTTATTTCCTATTCCCTCAAACCCAGTTTACTCTCTTCTGGGTGTTGCAATAAGTAATGTCACAACAAAGGCACAGCCCAGGAAGGAGAAAGACGGAAAGGATGCAGTTAATTCTTTTTAACAAACAGAACATTCTGCCACAGAATGGCATTGTTTAATTTGCCCGCAAGAGTGCTAGATTTGTGAATGGATTTATTTACAAGTTCACCAATTCCCTATGTGACTAACATCAGAATCAGAAGTGAAATATGAGGACACCCCAAAATAAAGTTACCCTCTCTGATTCATGAACCCAACAGGCAATGCGACAGCAGAAAACTGAGGCAACTGAGGACATAAAAATAATAGAGCTCATAAGAGAAAACAGATAAGATCTCTTCACTGCAAGTTTATCCTTCATATGGTAAAACCTCGTGTGAGCATAAAGGAGTAAAGGTTGAACAATCAGGTAACACAAGTTAAGAGCCTACCAGCAAAACTCACGACTGGTTTAATGTGGTCAAGACCACCAGTACATTTTAGGAGCCTTATTTCAAGTTTTACTTCTATAAACACATACATGGTCATTGCATGTTAATCTCTCTTTTCTGAATGCATACAGCACTCATTACGCCCCACTCATTTGGCTGTTTATTCAATTACCTGTAGGCATGGATTCTGCAATCTATATCTCCTAAATTTCCTATTTTCCTTCCAGTATAAAAAAAATCATAGCTAATATTTCCTGTTCTTGGATGCTGTTGGGATTGCTGTTTCCCGATAACACTCCCTCCTCTTACCCTTACCCTTCCTAAAATCACGGAATAGCTAGTCCCTCCAACATTATGAAGCTCCAAATCTTTTCCGAAAGAAGACATTTGAATGCGTTACTGTTCTCAAAGATATTTTCAGTTCCTCTGATCGACTCTAGTTCTACTTCCTTCACTTGTTCACGTGTGTCACTGTTCTGTAGCCGGACTTGCGGTTGGAGAGCAGTCACTCCAGGAGTTCTGCAGCGAACGTGGTCTCTCCAACCTCTGCTCCAGCCTGCTTGTTCAAGAACTCCTGTCCCTCTCATCACGCCCCATCCTTCAAGGGTGGATCCTAAAAACCGCAAGGCCTTCTTCATCTGTCAGTTTCAGAATGCAAGTCTCCCTGGACCTTTAGCTTATACACTTCCCCAGCAGGGGAACGAGCACGCGGAGGGCGTTTGTACACCTTACAGTGAACTTGCTTCAGTTATGCCCGTGTCAAGTTCCTAACAATCTTTCAAAATACAGTTTTCTGTTCGCACTGCCATCGCAGAGACTGCTACTTTTAGAAACTACATAGTTATAAATTATATTCTGAGACTAAATAACCCCCAAAGTCTTACTTGTGTTACTTATCTTCAGTCCGGACTTTCAAGTAAGGTTCTGAAATCAGGTGCAAGATGGCTGAATACAGAACCTAGCCTGGGAAACAACTTTAAAAATCATTCCTGAAAAAAAAATTAAATTGTTCAGAACAAACTGCCCTGTAATAAGGAACTCTGGATTTCAAACCTAAAAGGTATTTCCTTGGCTACTGGATCGATTCAAATACTGAGGAAGAATAAAGGGCAAAGACATTCTCCACTTCCACCGGCAAGGCACATAAAAGACCACACGTGCAAATGTTCTCCAGACAACTTCCACCCAAACCCCTGACTTTCCACAGAGAGCAGAATGCGAGGGGAAAGAAAGCACCGATTTTTGAGTATAAAAACCAATATCCTAGACATCCCTCCAAGCATGAGGCTGTCCCTGCTTAACACAATATTACTGGCACTTCAGAATCACATGGGGGGGCTTTAATGAAAATACTGATGCCTGGGCCCTACTCCTGGGGATATGAATGTAATTGATCTGGGACGGAGGCCTGGGCATCTGAATTTTAAAAGTTATATTGTGATTCTCATGCGGATCAGAGCTGAGAGCTTCTGGAACCCGTCCCTTCTCACAAATAAGCGCGGGATGATAAATTACTACGACAATGTGACAGCCAAGCTCTCAGCTCTCGGGGACTCCAGGCTCCACCTTTTACTTCCCAAAGAAAACCCAGCCGCCCCCAGAGTCACCTCGTGGGCGCGTGGCTTGCTGATCCTGGGCGGTGGGACAGCAGGGACCTATTTCCTGTGGGTCGAGAAGGGGAGTAGCTGTTGCCTCGGCGACTAGCAGGAGCTTCCGATTGGTTTAGGTAGTCACTGCGCGCCGGAAGTCCCGCCCCGCCAGCCCGCGCCCTGGGTGACGACGCGTCGGTGGCGCGTACTGCACAACGCGGTGGGGCGGGCGCTGGCTGAGAGTTCACCTCTTCGGCTGCGAGTGGGAACCGCTGGTGGCAGGTGCCGGGTGCAGAGAACTTACGTGCAGCGCCCTAGTTGCGGCACTAGAGTTTGAACCCAGATCAGCGCCCGCGTCGGAGGGCTGAATCTGTGCCGACGGGTTAGCGGAGTGAGAAGACGAGGGTCGTTTCTGCACGGCCCAGACCCGTGGAATAGTTCCTTGGCTTTTGACATTTCGCTCTTCTCTCAAGGGAGAGTGGTCGTGGCTCAGGGAAACGGCCAGGCTTTGGAAATAGCCACCCTGATCTGAGTTTGAGCGCGATTCTAGTGCTTAGTTTATTAACTTCCGCCAGCCTCAGCTCGTGAATAATAAGACGTAAATAATACCTAGTGCACAATGCCCGGTGCGTTAGAGCAAACAAATACTGCGTACTAACATTATTTTTATCATCACAGTCATTATTAGCAATACTCTCCCTGTTAGTGTCGCAGAGGATTCAGTAATAACCAAGTAAAAGCCACTCAAAGTCTAAGGGGCATATTTTTCTGGGGTATCTGGGCAAACTATGGCAAGATCTTTAAAGGGGGTGTACTTCAGTCCTAGAATTTTTCACTTCTGGGAAACTTCCAAGAAAAAACAGATGTAAACGGGATGCTCATTGCAGAATTCTTTTAAGAAGTGGAAACTGGAAACAGGAGAGGGCTAAATCAAGCTAATTGATGTCATGGACATCATGGCTGTGCTCTTTTTGCGCTACGGGAGAGTCAGATAGTGCAGACGAATATTAACGTTAACAAAAATGTACTGGACGCCTCCCGTGATCATGAATTATTCTTTGCCTGCACTGTCCTTTGCAGCCATGCACCGCATGTGGCTGCACACAGCTCGAAATGTAGCTGAATTGAGATGAGCTGTAAGGGTGAGTTCCGCAGTGGATTTTGAAGAAGTAGTTTGAGAAAAAGATGATAAAAATCTCACTTTTTAATAGAGCATGTTAGGGGAGAACTATTTAGGCAAAATATAAGATTAAAATGAATTCTACCTGTATCTTTTTACTTTATTTAACACAGCTAGTAGAACATTTAAAATTATATATATGGCATGCATTATATATTTATGTGTGCCTATTGGACAGCGTTGTTCTATTTATCAGATATGCAGTGGCGAACAAGACATTTTTTGACCTCATAAAATTAACACTCTTCAGTAGAACATAGACAACACACAGAATATCATTGTACATCATGGTAAGTTATACGAAGAAAATCTATTAGGGTAATGGACAGAAAGTGTATATTGAGGGGGTTTATTTTTGACAAGGTTCTTCCTCTACTGTTTAAGAAATGGGCCCTTGCTGGTGTGGCTCAGTGGATTGAGCATGGGCCTACAAACCAAAGGGTCACCAGTTCAATTCCCAGTCAGAGCACATGCCTGGGTTTGGGGCCAGGTCCATAGTTGGGGGGGCTTGAGAGGCAACCACACATTGATGCTTCTCTACCTTTCTTTCTCCCTCTCTTCCCATCTCTAAAAATAAATAAATAAATAAAATCTTTAAAAAATTGGATGGTGGAAAATGAAATGTCTATGAATAGAATGGGGGTAGGGAATGGGAGGAGTGTAGTATCTTCTGGGAAAAGTCAGGTATGGAGTCAAGCTGATAAATCAGTTGGGGCCTGCTGAAATACCTGCCTCAGGGAAGAGGCTGCATCAGGGGAAGAAGGCAAGTGAGAAGAAGATGGGTAAGATAGGAGGGAGAAAATGCTGAAGGGCTCCTGGGGAAGGCAGAACAAGCAGGCCGGAGTAAATATGTTGCAGGTAGAGCAGTTACTATGAGTCTATATACTACAGTACCATGAGTGTGTGTATATATTCTATCTCTCTGGGCGGAAGGTGTCCAGAGTAGTAAGGTAGATGCAATTGGCCAGGGACTCAGATGCCGCCTATTTTGTAGCTTCGTGCTCCCTGGTTTGTTGCCTTGGCCCACAGGGCCCAAGATGGCACACCACTGTGCCTTCCTTCCAGCCAGTGGAAAGAGAGGGATGGGAAGCCCTTGCATGCCCTGTCCGTCTAAGGTAGCATTTCTCCACCTTGGCACAATTTACGTTTGAAGCTGGATAATTCTGTGTTTGGGAGCTCTCTTGTGCATTGTAGGATGTTTAGCAGCATCCCTGGGCTCTACCCACTAGAGACAATTGAAAATGTCCCAGACAATGCCAAATATCCCTAGAGGCAAAGTCATCCGCAGTTGAGAACCACTATTTTAAGGGTATTACCCAGAAGTCTCCAACAGTATTTCTGCTTAAATCCCACTCATGGCCAGAGCTTCATCACTCAACCATCCTAAGGGTAGTGGAGTCTTAGACGTGTCCCCTGGCCAGGTTCCCAGCTAAGTGTTAGCTAAAGAAGAAGGCAAGAAGCTAACAGATTCTTCCACATCCTTATTACTACAGGGAGTGGAAATTCCGTAGTTGACTGAGAAGGCGGGCCTGTTCTTTTTATCTTCCAGGCTAAGTGTTAGTCATTAATCATTTTAATTCACTTGCATTAAAATACTGCTGGTGGGGAACACTAAGCACGAAAAAGTGACAATCCCTTTTGAAAAGGATGGGCATTTGTTACCCCAGGGAGCTGGGCAGGGTGAGTGAGAAACTGGATTCTGAAATGGAGGCTGGAAAAGTTTGGGTTTTCATGTGTTTTAGTGCCATCCTGTGGAAAGTTAGAAATGCTACCATTTGTCACTCTGTTGTCTGGTATATTCTTTGATTTGTTTTAGACATTAACCTGAGATTATAAATAACCTGTACATGGATTTTAGCAAGACTCTAAAAGGCCCTTGCAGCCCTGGCCAGGTGGCTCAGGGGATTGAACATCTCCCCTGCACCAATAGGTTGTAGGTTCAATTCTTGGTTGGGGCATATATGGGAGGCAACAAATCAGTCTCTCTCTCTCTCTTGCTCTCACTCTCGCTCTCTTCCTCTCTCTTTCTGTCTCTGTGTCTCAAAATTAATAAACATATTCTAGGGTGAAGATTTAAAAAGGAAGAGAAAAGGCCCTTGCAGGTAAGGAGCTCTTTAAAGCAGGGCCTCTCACCCTCAGCACTATTGACATCTGGG
This sequence comes from Micronycteris hirsuta, assembly GCA_004026765.1. NCBI lineage: Eukaryota > Metazoa > Chordata > Mammalia > Chiroptera > Phyllostomidae > Micronycteris > Micronycteris hirsuta. The sequence goes on along the minus strand of PVJI01003789.1, from coordinate 45,129 downwards.
GCCAGATCATTCTTCACTGTGAGGGCTGTCCTGTGCACTGTAGGACGTTTAGCAAAAACTGCCAAATATCCGCTGGGCAGGGAGGCAAAATTGCTCCTAACTTGAGAAGCATTCCCTTTAACAGAGCACCTCAAAATTCCACGGTCTAGTAAGACCATATGCTACAGTGATCTCGTGTCAGTGTTTCCTGGGGGTGGGAGAGGGGTGTCTGGGATAGGTGGACAGTCAGAGCTGGGAGAAAATGAGGTTCCAGCCCTGGCTGGTGTAGCTCAGTGGATTGAGCACGGGCCTGCGAACCAAAGGGTCGCCGGTTCAATTCCCAGTCAGGGCACATGCCTGGGTTGTGGGCCAGGTCCTTGGTGGGGGAGCGGGTGCACGAGAGGCAACCACACATTGATGTTTTTCTCTCTCTCTCTTTCTCCCTCCCTTCCCTTCTCTCTAAAAGTAAATAAATAAAATCTTTAAAAAAAAGAAAAAGAAAATGAGGCTCCAGCTGCAGCATGACATGTCTTCTTTTTCGTACTCTGGACAGCTCCCAAGAGCTGGAGATCAGGTTGATGGAGGGATACCAGAAGGCCCGGTGAGAGGATGTAGCGCTTCTTCGAACCCCGTGGCGAGGACATCTTCAGAGACCATCACCTAAAGCAGGAAATAGCGCAGAGTCATCTCAGACTGTGATGCTGAGCCCCGAGTTCCCCTTAGAGATGTACAGGCGTGGATGATCCTGCCAGGTGCGGGAAGCCACAGCTACTATAATCTGATGGGGCTTTTTAGGTCCTTCTGGCAGCCCTGTGCCACCTGACTGTTGTGGAGAACCGTCCGTCCCCTTGCCTCGGTCACATAGGTACTGCTAGCACTGCTGAGAGTTTACTTTGAAAGTACGTAAAGGAGAGGTCGCTTTCCCAGCAGCATGCCCTCCCAGTCAGGGCATCGGGCCCCTCCAGCTTCCCTGCCATTTCCCCTTCCTGGCAAACTCCTGCCCCACTACCCAGACACTCTCTTTCGGTGGATGGCCTCACCTCCTACTGACAAAATGCAGAGCAGGTGCAGATTTGATCACTTCAAAATGTCTCGCCATCTGAACTCTGTACCGACTGTGCCTCTTGTTTTAGAAGACCCATTCTTGCGTTCCTTGCTTCCAAGCCCAGGTCCCCACAGGCACGTTGCTCCGCAATCACGCACCTCTGTCTTACATCAGTGCCTCTCTCTTCTCCGGCCCCTTTTCCATCAGCCTCAACCTCGCCCAGGTTCTCCGATCATTTTAATAGTTTTGGTTGAGTTTTCATCTTTCACTCCTTACTGTTCTATTTTTCAACATCTCCTTGTGGTGCTACTTCCGTACAAAATGCCCTCCTTTGGCGCCCTTGCCTTCTTTCCTCTCAATCTACTGCTGTTTCTCTTCTAGCACATCCACTACAACGCAGCCGCGTCACCGAGGCTCTCTGCTGACCTCTTCTACCACATTTTCCTTTCCCAAGTTGCAAAAGTAACATGTGCTTCATGCACAGAACAAAAAAACAAGAAGGAAAACACAAATCTCAGAAAACACAGGCACTTAAGCACAAAAGAAAACAAACAGTCCCATTACTTGAAAATACCCACTCTTCAGAGAATGTCCTTCTGGTTTTGTTGTATCCTAACACATTGAAACACATCCATACCACTCTCTTGCTTATATACACGCGTATAAAAACCAAGTGGTTCCTTGCGATAGATCCTACTGAAACTGTTCCCCAGCAAGCTGACTCAGCGATGGAGTTTAGGGTGCAGGATGCTTATTAAGGAATGACCTTGGGACCAAGACCTATGAAAGGGAAACCACAGAAGCGATGGGGTTCACAGGATTTCTCAACTGCCAGCACATGGGCCTTCTGGACTGGGTAATGCTTTGTGGCGGGGCTGCCAGTTGTGGGTGTTAAGTAGCATCCCTGTCCTCCACCCTTTAGATGCCAGTAGCACGCGCATATGTGCACGAACACACACACACACACACACACCCACACACACCTCCTCCCCGCGTTGTGAAAACACAAAATGTTCCCACATTGCCAGGTATGGGGGCGGGCAGCAAAATCACTCCCCATTGAGAAGCACCAGGGTAGAGAGGAGTTGAACTTGGATGTGGCCTAACAACAGTCTTTGTGGACCACAGCATCTCAGGTCTTAAAATCACCGTTCTCAGTCATCAAAGGTAGGCTGAGATGTCGAGGCCTTTATTCTCTCATATGGAGCAGTCACTGGATGTGAAGGGGGCGTGGTGTTGGTGAGGTGGCTCTCTGAGGCTGGAGCAACAGATGCTTCATTGAAGGGGGATCTGGGCCATCCCAGTGTTCATGACAAGCTACTCCAGAATAGTTCATTTGCTTCTCAGCATCTTCCACTCAATGATAAAATTCCTGAGAATTGGGGCCGTGTCTTATTTGGTTCTGCGTCATTAAAACATAACATACCACCTGGGAAGAAACACTGGTTAAATGACCTAGTGAAATTAAATGGGTTGATACTTGCGCTTATTTGGATATTTGCAAAATTAAATACTATAACAAAAGGCTTCACTATGCATTTTCTTGAGATGTGGGACACTCCAAAAAGATTAATGTATATTGAGTACTTTTTTGGGAAGTATCAAGTCACTCACTATCAGCTGATAAACATCATGGACCTAAACTTTAACAGTATTTTGAATCTTCAGTAGATGAGATTCTTTATCAGTAACTTATAAAGAGGACTAGGGATTGGTTTTTCATGGAGCCAATTAATTTATGAAATAGTACTCAGAATTCAAGTAATGAAAATTTCTACTTAAATACATATGATCATAACACACCACGTCTATGTGCAGCTACATGAAATAGTACCCATTTCAATCCAGCAGAGGGCGCAGCTATACACAGTTATTGATGGAGAAATACTTGCAAAAGCAAATAGGAAGTGCATTAATCTCATAGCCACACACTATAGTGACGTGTCATCACATGTAAATGAGTGTAATTGCACATTTGAAGTTCAATAATGTGTTGTCTGGAGGCTGCATTTCCAACCCTATTCTTTCCCATTGTTTTTCATATTATATCTTTAACAAGCTCCGGATGAGGTTAACCTCTAAATATTACCATATGATTTCACTCATCTGTGGACTCAAATGAACAAATTGAACTAACAAGCAGATAGAGACAGACTCATAAATAGATGGCTGACAGCTGTTGGAGGGGGGTAGTTGGGACGCTGGGTGGTGGAGGGACTGAGCAAAGAGGAGGGAAAAACACCTCATGGACACAGACAACAGTGTGGTGATAGCCGGGGGGAGAAGAGGGGGGAGGTGGAGGAGGGTATAAAGGGCTAAAAGGTGATGGAAGGAGACTTGGCATGGGGTGGTGAACATGCCATAGTGTACACATGATGTGTTGTGGAATTGTGCACCTGAAACCTGTGTAATTTTGTTAACTAGTGTTACCCCAACAAATTCAATGAAAAGGAAACAATAATACTGATAATTCCAACTGCTTAAAATCGTTTGAACCCAACAATGTGTAAGGGCATTTTAGAGCATAATTTCCCATATGGTATGTTTTCTGTTCTCACAAGCTATTTTAACAGTCACGATACAGAAGCACACCGACATACATGGTGCAGTGTCTCCCTCACAGTTAAAGTTAACAGTGCATCCCCACATTTTCAGATTTTGCTTGGCATGGGTGTTGTGCATGATGAGCTCACGTGGGGACATAGACAAAGGCTTGTTGTAGGGGGATGAAAGATTTGGCTTTGTCCCTTACTGGTTGTGACACCTTGGCCAAGTGACTACTTCTCAGAGCCTCCCTGTCTTCATCTGTTAATAGAGAAATGTTAATGCCCACTGGGGCCCCTTCACCGACGGGCGACGAGCGCTCACAGCACAAGAGCCGTGCACACTGCGCATGAGATGCATGGGGTCATTGGGCCATAGTACAGGAACAACTGAAGCAGTGTCGTGAAGTGTCCACCAGATGGCGATCAGTCTCTAGTTTTCTCTGCATGAAGGATTTGAAGGAATCTCCAAGTTCTTGGGCAATTCGGAGCAGGGGGAGGAAGAGGTCTCTAGAGGTTAGATTTCTACTGTCCTTGGGAGGAGGGCTTTGATTAGTGTTCCCACCTTACTTTTACCACGGCTTCATAAAGCTGTTTGCTGTTCAGACATGTTTCTTACTTCACTTTAGATACATTTCTAATTTCAGTTTGGGGAATTTGTTCTTTGACAGTAATTCAGAACGATAAAAGGACATAATAGCTACATATGTATAGATGTTTATTTATTACACTATTGTTTATGGATAATTAGTGAAACTGGAAGCAATTTAGGAAGCAATTTGATGGCAGCCATCAAAATAAAAATTGTGACTATTATAGAGGTACATGGAAAGGAAGTCTGATGAATGGTAAGTAAAATAAAAGCAGAATGAATTATATATCATGTTAATAACTCTGTCAAAATTGAAAGCACATGTGGCTGGAAAACAAAGGCAAGAAAGATGGAACAGTAGTAACCCCTGACAGAGCTAGCAGTCTCTGCCTTTCTGTACCTCTGTATCTCTTTTCCTCTCCGTCTCTCTGACTCTCCTTCCTAAATCTCATCATTGCTATGATAGTGATCCTTGTAGAACATGACACTTCTAAAGAGATTTTCATGCTTTGTTTGAAATTCAGTAACGCCTAATGTATCCAGCATGTTAGGGAAGAAGTGGCATATTTATTTATTTATTTAATTTTTTAAAACAAGCTTTTTATTTATTTATTTTTAGAGAGGGGAAGGGAGGGAGAAAGAGTGGGAGAGAAACATCTGTGTGTGGTTTCCTCTCATGAGCCCCCGACTGGGGACCTGGCCCGCAACCCAGGCATGTGCCCTGACTGGGAATCGAACCGGCAACCCTTTGGTTTGCAGGCCGGTACTCAATCAGAAGTAGCATATTTAAATGACTTGCTTAAGTCATTTAAATAAGAATCTGATTTTTCCCTGTTAAAAAATTTTAACTAATCTGATTAAAAATTAAGAGATCATTTTTTCCTGATTTTCACTCACTTAAACACAAACACAACACCAGCAAGACCATTTTGGCTAGAAATCTTTCTAGAGCATATTGCACACTTTCCTGCCTCGTCCAATAGTTTCCTGGGCATATCTTACCCTTTACTTCCTCGGGCTTGCCATGACGATTGTCAGTTTCTCTCCCGCATCAGAATGCGGTGTTGTCCTCATGGGCGGTTCAACTATAGGGTTATTTGCCTCTCCAAGGCATGATCAAATCTCCTCTGAGTTTTGATTCCTTGATTCTTGTTTTTATAGGCTTTCCTTTTTTTGTTGTTGTTGTTTGGTCTGTTTCTCTCTTGTGGTCTCCTAGGTGTCCTTTTCATGGTTGCCAGTTTCCCAGCCTTTGGCAGCCTTATTTTTTCTAACCTCCTAACAAATTTGCTGCTTCTAACATGCCTCGTTACAAAATCACCCAATGCAGTTTACTAGAATTATGTGCAGAGAGCTCCAAAGGGCTTTCCACTTTATGTAAGTTTTTGGACCGTGGGGAAACGGCCATATCTATTTTGGTTGCTCAGAAGTGTTTTGACTTATTTCTTAGCTCTTGGCTGCTTCCTGGGTACTTGAGGTCTCAGGGAAATGACCTATGCACAAGGGATATGCTACTGCAGGGAAAATAAAATACTGGCTCTCAGAAACAAAGCATACTAGTAGTAAATCCAGTCGACCCCAACCAATCGATGGAAACTGAAAGCAGAGCCAAGCAATCAATAGCCATCAAAAGACCCACGCTTGCATCTGCTCCATTCTTCCTCCTTGTCACTCCATCCTTTCCATTCATAGACTTCATCCTGGTCCAAATGTATCTCTAGTTTAGGAAGGAGCAATGGAACAAGGAAAAGCAGAAATTATACAAACATAAATTAGAATAATTACTGATGTGATGCAAGAATTGTTTCTCTTAGCCAACCAATAAATAGCACATATCTTGAACGTAAAAGCATATTTTAAACATATAAATCAAGTTACTAGATGCAATGGAGACTAGAAAGAAGTAGGCATTTATGCTCCCTACCCTCATTTTTTTTTAAGATTTTATTTATTTTCAGAGAGAGGAGAAGGGAGGGAGAAAGAGCAATGTATGGTTACCTCTCACATGGCCCTCACTGGGGACCTGGCCCGCAACCCAGGCATGTGCCCTGACTGGGAATCGAACCGGGACCCTCTGGTTCCCAGCCCGCGCTCAATCCACTGAGCTACTCTAGCCGGGCCCTACCCTCATTTTTTAAATAAAAGAATTAACTGCAGGATGGAGTGGACCACTTGTGCAATTAAAATGAAATTAAATGTAATTAAATTAAATTGCACATAACTCTCTGGGAATCTAGGTGTTAGATAAATTTAGATATTGCCGCTACCCAGTGTCAGTGCTATTTTTCGTTCTGCTGTCTAAAGTTAGACTCCAATCTAACGTTCACCATTATGGATGTATAGACACTCTTTGGAAGAGCTTATTGGGCTCCACCTGACTCTAAAAAGGTATTTTTCATCTTCAGGGCTTGGGAAAGCTTTTTATACTTCCTAGCCTTCTTCTTACTCCAAAAATTACCCAACCAAATGGGCAATAACCACAAAAAAAAAAAGCAAACTCACCCCTTAATAATCAGAGTAGAGAGTGGAAGATAACTTGTAACAGGACATACTTTTTAGTTTCTTTTGTTTAATTCGGAAGGACCTTACAGATTCCATGGCTCAGTATGTGAGAAATGACCTACACTTAGATCCATGTTTGAGAAATGACCGTCTTCTAAGAATCAATGCAAATTGCTGGACATGTTTTGTTCAGTGTGATTAGAAATGGTCATTGGTATTGGAGAAATGATCAGAAAGCACACTCTGTTGTATTGCTTGGGTGCAGGTGTAGGCTGCCCAGAGAAGGAAAGGGAGTATATTTGGAGTGAACAGCAGTGTTGCGCTTACATTAGACAAGATTCGCTGGTCTTTGTGACAGAAAGCTAGTTGAGAAAATGGTTATCATTTCTGGATAGCATAGTTTGAAGGCTATCTTAATGAAAACCTTCAATGTTCTATTGTCATCTGAATAAATCACATGTTAGAAATTGATGCATCTATTGAATTCCAGATTATTCATGGTAGTAAGTTAACTTTTAGAAAAACCACTCAATCAAACATATTGGAATAATCAAAAAATTGTTTAGAGCCTTAAAACCATTCCAAACCATATTTTGCCCAGTAATTTAAAAAATTCTTTTTATAGTGTTGTGAAAAATTATGAAATAACCAATATCCTTTCCATCTTTTTTGCTCAGTTTCTATTGGAAACGATGGTGGGAGACAAGATGGCCCAAAGCTGAGGGATGAGAGAATACTTTCCCTTCTGGCTATAGAATGCTATGAATGTCTACAAAGTGGACGGTCAATTGCTCAATGGATATTGAGAATAGTGTATGTGCTCACTTTATTAAGTAACCATTTGGTTTTCTGTTTAGCTAAAGAAATGCAATCAATTTAGTATGCATAATTGATAAGGCTAGTTTAATTGTTTTTAGTCATGGGTCTTAGCTTTGGATTCATACTAGTAACAGAGAGCTTTTAAAAACCCTAAACCCAGGCCACATCCTACACCAATTAAATTAGCATCTCCTGGGGTTGGGACTCAGATATCAGCATTTTTAAAGCTCACTGGGTAATTCTAATACGTAGCTGAGTCTGGGAAACTCTGCTTTATAGACTATCCCTGCTTACTCTTAGTTAAGTTTAAGTACATTAGGGACTCTTTTTTTAAAAATAATCCTTGACAGTCTGTTTCTTTAACAGTCTTTAGGGACCATTTCTGTTCTGTTTCTTTTGCTTTAAAAAAAAGCAAATCATTTGAAAAGAATAATCTTATTTATTTTCTTTTATTCCTCTTTTCTTTCTTTCCTTTTTTTTAAGGGGGGTGCTCTTGATTCTTCCGCCATATTGATCAATCTAGCATAATATTTGGCATCAGGTCATCCTAGGTTTGAATACAAGTTGGGCTCTTAACTAGTTATCATTGATAGGCAATTTATTTAATCTCTATACTAGGCCCCTTCTCCCTGCTATCTATAGCACTGATTCTCAGTGGCAGGTAATTTTACTCCTAAGAGACATTTGGCAATGTTGCAGACATTTTTGATTGTTGCCACTTGGGACATTTTTGATTGTTGCCTTTGACATCTAGTAGGTAGAGGCCGTTGGTGTTGCTAAACATCGTGTGGTGCACAGGACAGCCCCATAGCACAGAATTATTGGCTCCCAATGCCACGACTGCTGGGGTTAAGGAACCTGGATCAACAGAGTAAGGCTCTGGCATCTGACGGTATGTATTCTTATCCTTGTTCCTCTACTTCCTAGCTGTGTAACCTTGAGCAACTTACTATTCCTGCCGGAATCCATCTGAAAATGTAACTATTTTTAGCACTTACCTTGGAGTTGATATGAGGTTTAAATGGGTTAAGGCATGTGGAGACTTAACACGGTGCCAAGTAGCGATGCATCACCAAAATATGTCTCCTGTTCTGGAGTGTTTATAGTCCCGTGTCAGGATCTTTGAGATCACGTTTGACCATACTCTTGACAATCTCAGCGTTAGTATTTCATGACTTGGGGGTCGGAGGGGGAGAGGGGTTGAAGGGTGGAGTTACCTTTGAACATGCACCTGCTTTGGATGACAAGCGGAAATTCAGAGACGATAGTCCTGCAGACACTCTTAATTTCCTTTTCCCACCTTTGTGTTCCTCTCCCAGTTTACTACTGGAGCTTCACACTTGTGTTGAGGTGTACTGTCCAAAGAAACAAGTTTGTACTGGCTCAGATAAGTCAACAACATTCTTGTAAGTGCTGATTCTAAGGGAAGAGGGCTTAATAGCAATCAACACAGTTTATTAATAAACTTTATATTTGTTATTCACGAGGGACAGATGGCTACAGGAGTGTGAAACTCGGGAAAGAGTTCTGTGCTGGAAATACATTCGGGAATCATTATTACAGAAGGAGTCAAAATTCTGCGAGAGAATAAAAGTGAGAGGAAGGGTGTAGGGAGAAGAGAGAAGAGGGCTCAGGATACCCAAGAAATACGTGCTTGGCTAATATTCATTGCACACCTACTGTGTGCTTGCCAGGCACCTTTGGGGTTATATCTAGGAGTGAAACTGCTGCTTCATATGGTAACTCCATGTTTAAGCTTTGGATGCCCTCCAAGGCAATCACACCATTTTACATTCCCATCAGTAATGTATGAGTTTTCAAATTTCTCAACGTCCTCGTCAATACTTGCTATTACTTCTCTTTTTGATTTTAGCCGTTGTAGTGAGCATGAAGGGGGCATACCATTTTGGCGCTGATTGTACATTGTTTTATTGAAAGTGTTATTTGATATGCATTTATAGGTTGCTATCTTTCACAATCAGTATTGCAAATGACTTCAAAATATTCTTTCAAATGGCTATATTAGAATTTGTTAGACCGTTCTTCTGTCTAGGGACACTTGCTTCCAAGTTTTTACCACTATAGACAGATTTACCTGCATACAGATTTTCTGATGTTTGGATTATTTTCTGAAGCTACTTTTAAGACCCATTTTGAAGTCTTTATCTGTGAAGAATGCATAAAGAAATATGCAAGTGGAAAACTTTGTGTGATGGAGAAAAATAATCCATCATGGATTACTATTAATCATCAAAGGTTTAAACTGGCAGCAAGTTCCCAATAAACAGGATTCCAACCAAGCAGTGAATACTAGCTTGGCCACCTAATCCATCTTTGAACAGAAATGGAAAGGTCCTCTCTGATTTCCAGTTGAATAAATATGAAACTCCCCATGTTCACTATTGAGCTTGGAGACTCAAATTTATGATTATCTAAAAATAGATTTTCATTGTATAAAAAACAGGAAACATAAGCAAAAGGAAGGAAGGAACGATCCCCTACCCTGGCAATAATCATTGCCTCTCTCTATAGGGTCCCTGGATGAGCATCTTTGATTCATTAGCAGGTCTGAACTACCTCCAGTGGTTGAGCCTGAGAAAAATCACCCACAAGCAGATTTAATAAATGACCAGCAGCCCTGAACTCTCAAACTGCTGGAGTTTCTTCATGGAAATCTCCTTGGAGAAAAGTACCATTTGTTTCTATTTTCTTGGTCTTCAGATTCATTTACATGAATTTAAGAGGGAAATTCATACAAATATGTGGGGAAAGTTTCAGTGGGGTCTTCCACTTCATAAAGTTGATTTAAAATTACAGTGACATTAATTCCCAATGCATTAATTAGACAACTTGCAGGGTTCATCTTCTGCTAATTTAAAGTATTTCCCTAAGTTCTGTTTTACCACTTCTGCATGCAAAGATGTGCCACTGAACTAATTTGATTGTCACAAAGGGGGCTTGTTTTTTGACTGAAATAAAACCTCTGACCTTAAAAAAAACTACAAATGTTAAGTTTTAGATACAGGAACATTTCTGTACATTTATCATTTATATCCAAACATTTTTGGGTACTTACTGCACATAAGGTAAGATGCTGGGACCCTGCACTCGATTGCAAAATAGGTTGGATGCTAGGGAGAAACAAGATTAATGCCGAGGCAGAAAAGTTATGAATGGAAGGAGGCCATTGTGGAGGGATTCACTGAGGGTTTTCTAGATGCCAGCTTTATTTCAGTTTCTTTTTTTATTCTTCCTTTTTAAAGAGTCAATTCTTTTTTTTTTTTCAGTTTCCTTTTATAGAAAGCAGTGATAAAACCCACATGTGATGGAGGCAGGAGGAGTCCTGGGGGCATTTGCCCTGCAGGACTGCAGGCATGGAGGTCAGGTGTTTGCAGGACTAGGGAGGAGCAGGAAGCCTGTCCGAGGGCCCAAAGTTCTGGAGAAAGGCAGACTGTCTATCTCATGGGGCGGTTTTACCCTGGTCCCTATAGGATGGCAGTTGCCCCTAGGTAGGTATTTGCAAAGCTATCTTCTCTTGGGCTCTTGTGCCTCTTTAGAGAAATACAAATAGCTTGATCCCAGGTTCCAAGATTGTGAGTCAGTTGGTGGGCAAGGAACTTGGGAATTTGCATTTTTACAAAGCTTCTGGGTCAGTGCTCATGCACAGCCAGGTTTGGGGACCTATACAGTGTAGTCATTCCGTGGAACTCAGTGGTGCCGGATGACTTGGCTGCATGTCACAATCATCTGGGGACTTTAAGAAAAAATATGTTCATTGATTTCAGAGAGAAAGGAAGGGAGAGAGAGAAAGATCGATGTGAGAGAGACATGTCGATTGGTTGCTCCCCATATGTGTCCCAACCAGGGATTGAATGCACAACAATTTAGTGTATAGGACACAGCTCCAACCAATTGAAGCACACCAGCTAGGGCCACCTGGGGACTGTTAATACAGTTGACTCTGGGTCCCATCCCTGAAGACTCTCACAGTGGCCTTCAGTGGGCCTGAGCATCAAGATTTTTCCAAGTTCTCTGGGTGATTGCAATGGGCAGCCAAGTTGAGAACCACTGGCTTAAAGGCATTCAATCCTGAGGAATCGTCCCTCTTGCTATCAAAGCTCAAAATGAAGAAATGGTGGCAGTTTGAGTAACTGAACCAGAGAATTCAAGAGAACTGAGAGAACAGGATTCAGCGTGGTGGCTGCAGAGGGAGTAGGCACACCGTTACCAATGCAACAGCAGCGAGAGCACTTTCTCTCAGGGACAGCTGTACTTTATCATCGAGGGGGCAAGGGGCTGAAACACAACCACTCTCTAAAGACCTCCTGTTTCTGAAAGGTTCATGAAACGGCCAGTGCCTTGATTATGGAATGCGGCCTTTGTTTCCAGAAGATAAGCAGTCTCAGCAGTCCTCTGGGGCCAGCAGAAACGTGGAAGGAGAATGGACCCCTGTGCAGAGGGAGAGGCAGCCTCCACACAGGTGACAGAGAGATCTGGCTGATTTTTCATAGACTCCCCTACTTGCAACTGTGCCCTGTGTTCCTTCTCATTTATAAATGGCACAGCAGATGGCAGTCCAACATATGAAGAATGAGATGGATCTATCACCATCTCCAAGGTGGCAGCCAGGCCTGAGACAGCAGAGTCTGGGACCTGTACAGCATCTGCAGAAGCATTGTCCTTATAGAACTTTCTGGAACGATGGAACTGTTTTACATTTGCCCTGCCCAGTACAATAGCCACCAGCCACATGAGCTCTTCAGCACTTGAGATAAGGTTAGTGAGAATTAGGAACTGAAATTTTATTTCATTTTAATTAAGTAGAATTTAAATTTAAGTAGCAACATGAGACGAGTGGCTTCTGTATTGGACAGTGCAGTTCTAAAGAATGAATCTTCACTCTGCCACTTACTACGAGCTTATTCGGAGGCAAATTTCTAAACTTCTTCAGGCTTCCGTTCCCTGAGCTCTGTTTCTTATTTTCTGGTAGCTGAATCCTCTTAGGGATAGAACTCTCTTTGTTTGAGAAAATAAATTGGTGGGTAACTTGGCTATGCAAATATAGGCCTCACAGAAGGGTCTGGAAAGGAAGCACAGAACACAGGAAGGGCCAGTCATTTTTATAACAACATAGGAGAAACTGTTCATTCACTGTTGGCCCTCAGGAGAAGGCGAAGAGGAGCCAGTAAGAAAGGCTGAGGCTACACGGAATGTTGCGGCGGCCAAAAGGACTCTAAGAAATGGGAGAGCTCATATTCGTTCCATGTTCTCTCCGTTACTGTGTCGTAGACCTTCTCAATCTTTCCAAATCTTCGGTAGCATTTGTTCTAAACACAGTGGGTTTGGTTGGATTTGTTTGTGTGTTTCTGTGTATGTGTGTGAGTGTGTTTGTGTGTGAATTAGGGAAGGGAAAGGCTCAATCTTGACACTACGACTACATGAAAAGGGGAAAGATGGAGTGATCGGACAATTACTCAGCTAAACTCATACAGTGAAATCAGGAGCTCAGAGGCAGGGGAAACCACAAGGAAGTAAGTCCCTAAGGAAGTTTTAGGAATTGTGGGACTAGCATTGTTTTTTTATGAAGTGGCAGTTAACAGCGAGCTTACATGTATCTCAAAAGGAAGGGTTATTCTAGCTAATACTTGTACTATTGTAAACTGGGGATAACAATAGCTATTGAAGAGTTGTTGTGAAGATAAAATGAGATAATGCTTGTAAAGTGCTTAGTTCGATGCATTGCACATAAATAAGAGCCTAATAAATGATAGTCAAGCTTTATTTTCTATTTTTAAAATGAATATAATGCATTTGTTTTAGAAAGAAAATTGACTGAAATACCGCATGAAGATCCTGATTCACAGCAAGCATTTCCTTTTAAAAATTTTATTTATTTTTAGAGAGAGAAGAAGGGAGGGAGAAAGAGAGGGAGAAAAATATCAGTGTGAGAGATACATTGATCAGGTGCCTCTTGCACACCCCCAGCTGGGGACCTGGCCTGCAATGCAGGCATTTGCCCTGACTGGGAATTGAACCGGTGACCTTTTGGGTTTGCAGGCTGGCACTCAATTCACTGAGCCACACCAGCCAGGGCCACAGCAAGCATTTCTTAAATGCCATACTACTTCCTTCTGAGAAGGGGACTCTTCCAGACACTTATTTCAGAGCTCTATCACTGCGCATGGTCCATCCACACAGAAATTTCCTGGGAACAAAGGAGGTCTTTCCTTCTGCTCCTTCTCTCAGTTACGTACAGTATGACTTTTAGGGAGCCTGAACTGATGCAAATGTTTCCGTGGCAGTGCGGCACTTCTATGGAGCTGCTGTCTGATGTCCATGTTCATCTTCCATCTTATAACACAATCGTCTCTGATTGTTTCCCTCTCTTATAACTCATGTGGGATTATTGCATTGATGAGGCCAACTTTTATCTAATTTTACTGAGTTGTGGGTCTTCTTTACCCAAGCAATTTTCCTTGCCTGTCCCACAGTGACCTTCATTTTCAATCCTTTCTTTTTAATTATTCCTGCTTTTCAAATGTCACTAATTGCCTATTCAGAACATTCTGTCTTTGGCCAACATATGTTATTTTCATCATTTTCATCCTCTTATTTATGTCAGCCTGCTCCTTGTTACTGAGTTGAGTACTTAAAGAACATTCTGTACATAAAAATCAAACCCCATCTTGAGAGCAGGCTGAGAAAATGCTGACAATTACAGGGTTCAGACAGGACAGGCGACTCTTGTGATCACCAGACAGACGTCTGCTTTTCCTCGCAGATGATGTGGTAACTTAAAGTTTGATGATTCAAATGAAAAAGTGTTTTGTGCATCCCTAAACAAAACAGAACAACACAAAATTAGCACCTCACCTGCAATTCAGCTACCTTACCTCTGAATGGCGGCCGCTCATCAGCAGCTGTGGCCGAAGGAAAGTGTTTTGATGGAAATAAACATAAACTTGCCCTTGCTTTTCCAAATATCTTTCTGATTAAAACAGCTTTGTGTAAGTAGCATGGCGTAATTTATCAAATTTATTACGTAAGTTTTCAGTCAGCATGTCTATTCAGTGGCATCCGTGCAGATTCTGGTGTCAGGGAATCTTATACTTTCCAGGATGCTTACATTTCGTTAAATGCAGGGCTCAGGTGTCCGGAGGAAAGACAACTGCAGCTACACTTCTGAATCCCCAGAGCAGAATGATAATGCAACGAAAGCTGTGTTCCACATTCTGATGACTAAAGAAAAACCTCATTCTGTAGTCATTTCATTTCAGCTATTTCCTCTCCATGGTGAATAATAAACGCAGGCGTAAACTGGAAAGAGGTCTATTTTCTTTTCCAGGAGATGGAATTGCCTAGAAAACTCTGGAATTAAAAAGAAACCTGAACATAAATCTTGTCAGACCTGTTAACTAATGCTTGAAATTTTTATTGACTCTAAGTGGTGAGAGCTGCCAAATAGCATAATAAGGAGAGCACTCCAGTTTGCCTTCGGATACACAGGGCATTGAGCAGTTGGGGTTATATATGAAGACTTCTCCAGAGACTTAGCCCATCCTGCCAGGCCCTCTGGTTTTCCTGTGTTTGTAAATCATAGAGCATGTTTGAAATATAAAGCAATGGCAAACTCTGATGTGTGATAAAAGGTTCCCATCAGTGTCTATTTCTCTTCCTATACCTTTACCTAGAGCTCCCATGAGGAAAATACTGGTGGGTAAAGGTAAATGCTGAGGAATGGAAAGTATCTTTTTTATTTATTTATTTATTTATTTATTTATTTATTTATTTATTTTTAGAGAGGGGGGAAGGGAGGGAGACAGAGAGGGAGAGAAACAGCAATGTGTGGTTGCCTCTCACATGGCCCTCACCGGGGACCTGGCCTGCAACCCAGGCATGTGCCCCGACTGGGAATCGAACCGGGACCCTCTGGTTCCCAGCCCATGCTCAATCCACTGAGCTACACCAGCCAGGGCGGAATGGAAAGTATCTTGAAAGGTACCTAGAGCATTTATTTTTCCCCTTTTTTTTAAAAATTAATTTATTGGGGTGACATTGGTTAATAAGACTATATAGGTTTCAAGTGTACAGTTCTGATACATGATCTGTATGTTATGCTGTGTGCCCACCACCCAAAGTCAAATCATCGTCTGTCACCACATGTTTGACCCTCTTTACTATCCCCTCCCTTCCCTCCAGTAACCATTGAACGATTGTCTGTGTCTATGAGTTTTTGTTTGTTTTCTTTGTTTATTCATTGGTAGAACATTTACCTTTTAAAAATACTTTTTAAATGATTTTATTTATTTACTTTTAGAGAGAAGGGAAGGGAGGGAGAAAGAGGGAGAGAAACATTGGCCTGCAGCCCAGGCACGCACTCTCACTGGGAATTGAACCCAGAGCCCTTTGGTTTATAAGCCAGTGCTCAATCCACTGAACCACACCAGCCAGTGCCCTTTATTTTTTAAAATACTTAAAGCTCATCGTTTATTTCTAGATATTTACAATTCAAGAAGAGCATTTACTTTTTTTGAGAAGGGTTCTTCTTAGATCACAAGTCCAAGGTTTTGAGTCCCCCTAAGGTTGCCATATCAATTAAGGTGCAGCCAGAAGGGAGGAATCACGAAAGTAATATGAACTCTCACTGGAATGGCTTGTAAAGTTCTGAATTTTCACAGAAGGTTATCTAATATTTTCTCATCATCTTCATGGCGCCACAACTAGACTGTGACCGTAGTCTTATGAGAATACAAAAGTTATGTATTTTAGCCGTTTCCATGACTCAGACACAAATGTAGTGAGGTTTATTTGAAAAAAATTATGCTTGAATATGAAATAATTATATTATAGAAGGAAATTCTAACTATAAAGGAAATGTTAAGCTAAATTGTTGAGTGAATACAGCAAGTTACCAAGCAATATGTAATAGAGGATTTCCAGTTTTAGTGATGGCAGAGTGGCTTGGATTGGACTAACCGTCTTACACATATAAATTGTAAATGTTTGACAAAATATTAACAACATAAGTATTTGAAGGCACTAGGAAGTGACAAAAATGTTTACAGAAATTGGATTTGACTCTTGAAAGAAGTGAACTACACTGGGTAATATCCCAATTTGTATAGCTTTCCTTTTTTTCCTCTGAAGGCATTCTGCAGTCTCTGCTAAAGCTCAAACAGAAAGCTGGTGTCATATGGGCTAGAGGTGGCAGAAGACTGAATTAGGACATGTAAGAGTCACTGGAATTTGACAGGTAAAACCCTCAAAGTAGGGAGTCACAGAGGGGGCTGCATATAATCTTGTCTTAGGTCATATAAATGCATCTCATAAATGCATACAAATCTGTGCATAATCTCCCCTTACATCCCTGGCAGATCCCTGAGCTGAATTTGCACCAAGGAGCACACAAGGATACTAGTGGAGGTAAAAGCAATAAAGCTGAAACGTGTGGGCAGAGATAAGCTCCTGCCCACAATGGGGAAACAGAGTTTGCAGTATGAGTCCCGCCAACTTACACAGCTTTAGCAAATACTTTGGGATTTCCACTGGAAGTCTAGAAAGGCCGTGCCTGGAGTGCTAAAACTTTGTCACAGGACTAAGAGACTAATCCTAAGAGTAAGGACAAATCAAAACAATCCCACTCCCTCAAAGTGTTAAACGAAAGTCTCCACAAGTTCAAGGCTAGCCAGTAATGTAACTACCTGGTAAAATAAAATTAATCAATTTCACAGGGTATAATAGAGTTCAGATTCTCTGAAACATACCATTCATAATGTTCAATATATAATAAAATGATGAGATATGCAATAAAGCAGTAACCTATGACCTAGGGCCAAGAAAAAAAAGCAGTGAATGGAACTAAACATTTGCAGACAGGAACTTTGAAGGAACTTTTATAATCATGTCCAAAAACTTAAATTAAAAACATAATTAAAATGAGTGATCCGCCCTGGTTGGTGTGGCTCCCTGGGTTGGACATTGTCCTGCAAACTTAAAGATCACTGGTCCTATTCCCAGGCAGCACACATGCCTGGGTTGTGGGCAGGGTCCCTGGTTGGGGCGTGTGAAAGGCAACTGACCATATTTCTCTCACACACTGATGTTTCTCTCCCTCTCTTTCTCCCTCCATTCCCCTCTCTAAAAGTAAATAAATAAAATCTTAAAAACAAATGAGCAATCAGGTGGGGGACCAAAGCAGAGAAATAAAAATGATTAAAAGGAACCAAATAAAATTCTAAAAGTGTAAAATATGAGCACAGAAATAAAAAATTCACCAGATGAGCTTAACAGTAGCTTGGGATTAGCAGAAGGAAGGCTCAATTAATTTTAAAGACAAATCAATAGAAATGATCCAAGCTAAAGAACGAGGGAAAAAGACGGAAAAAAATGAACCGCCTTCAATGACAGGTGGGACAGTGCCAAGCGATCTGACATACAAGTAATTGTTGTCTGAAAAGAATTAGAGAGAAAGGAGCAGAAAAAAATGTTTGAAGAAATAATGGCTGCAAAGTTTATAGTGATGAAAACCATCACTTTACAGGCCTGAGAAGCTTAGGGAACAACAAATAGGAAAACAAGAAAGAAAACCACACCTAGGTACGTCATAGTCAGACTGCTGAGAACCAAAGGTATACAGAACAATCTTAAAAGCAGCTTGAGGGGGAGGGAGGCATTTTAGAAAACAATGGCATGAGTAATGGTTGACTTTTACCAGATATAATAGAGACACAGAGACAATGGAGTGACATTTAAAAAGTTCTCAGAAAAATTCAACCATAATTCTAGATCCAATAAAATAAAAATGTCGGTTTGTTATTTTTTTCAAAGCCTCTGATTAGAGGGGAGGGGATAATGGGGGAAAGGGGGAAGGGTCATCAAGGAACATGTATAAAGGACACATGGACAAAGCCAAAGGGGGCAAGGATTGAGGGTGGGGGTGGGTGGGGCGGGGGAAAGTGGTGGCAGGAAAATGGAGACAACCGTACTTGAACAACAACAAAACAGTAAAATAAAAATTAACACATATATCTACATGCATAGAAAGTGTTTTTTAAAAATATAAATAAATTAAGAATATATATGCCCTGGTTGGTGTGGCTCAGTTGGTTGGGCGTCATCCCACAAAACAAAAGGTTGCCAGTTTGATTCTCAGTCAGGGCACATGCCTGGGTTGTGGGTTCGGTCCCTGGTGGGGGCACATATGAGAGGCAAGCAAATGATGTCTCCCTCTCACACCAAAATCCATCTCCCTCTTTTTCTCCCTCCCTTTACCGCTCTCTAAAACTGAATAAATAAGAAATATTTTAATAAAATTCAAAAAATTTTGTATTGTTCTTCAGTTACAGTTGTCCCCATTTCCCCCCCCATTGCTCTCCCCTGCCCTACCCACCCCTACCTCCCACATTCAATCCTCCCCCCATTGTCTTTGTCCACGGGTCTTTTATCCATGTTCCTTGACTTGCCCCTTCCCCTTCTTTCCCCCGTTATCTCCTCCCGACTCCACTCTGTTTTTTTTTTAAAGAGAGTAAACCAATGAGGAACAACCAAGAAAATAATAAAAAATGAAAAGCTTGTTCTACCTGATATAAATAGGACCCACAAAAACTATGGCGATTAAGACACTGTGATACTAGTACAGAAAAGGATGAATGAGAAAAGGCCCCTGAATGTAGGGGAATTTGGTATTTCATAGAGATGGCATTTCAACTCGGTGGTGGTGGGGGGCAACCTACAGCTGATATACTCATTGGTGAAAGACCGGGTGCTTCCTCTAAAGATTGGAAAGAAGGCAAGGACATCTGTTCTGACAACTTCTGTTCAACATCACACAGGTGACATAATTGTGTCAAAGTAATCCTGTGGAGGGAAGGAAAATCTTTTCAACCAATGTTTCTGGAACAACTAAATGTCCACATAGAAAAAGATGAACCCTAGCCCCAAATTGATGCACAGACCCCACACAATTCCAATCCAAATCCCAGTAGGCTTTTTGGTAGAAATGCAAAAGCTTATTCTAAAATTGACATGTCCATGCAAAAGGCCTAGAATATCAAAACCATCTTGAAACAGAGGAACAAAATTGGAGAACGTTACCTTACTTGAAAACTTGCTTGTGGGTCAGATGTGATGAGGCCACAGTGCTGAGACCGTGACATTCGCAAGCAGAAACTTTATCCAAGACTGCTCTCAGGAGCAACACTTGTGAAGGATGCAGGCAGTGCAATTAAGCAGAGGAAGAAATTGAATAACGAAGGAGCTGCCATGGAGGCTTTAGTCTATTTCTCAGGGAACCCAGCAACGGAGATAACCATTCTGAGCTGCGCTGCTTCGAGGTAAGAGAGGCCTGGCTTTTATACCCCCAATTTGACTACTCACGGGCTGTCAGCTTCCCTGAGTGAGGGGCTGTAATCTTGGGTCAGTGAACATTCTTCAGCTGAGGGCCATCAGCCACTACGACTTCCAGCAGTTGGAGAAATGAGTGCTTCGGTCCTTAAAAGGGATCTTGGCTGGTGCCCCAGAGTCTCCACTACCACCCACCCTTTGTGCCACTTGGTGCCTTTGCATCTTATAATAAGTTCTAGGAACAGCTTCTCTACAAGTCTGGTCGGTCTCTTTTCCTTTTAGAAAATGTTTTGAGGAAAGGTAGTGGTGCTAAAACTTTCATCTCTGCGCTGTTCTTGAGGTCACAACGGATACTTACCAGCGCTCTCTTCTACTACCCATTCTACGTTCTATTCACCCTCGACTATCAATAGGAGATACAGTAGAAAATGTGGAGTGCTACTAAAGTCATATAGTGGGAAATGATTCAGCAATAAAAATGAGTTAACTGCTTATACATGTGTAGCACAAGAACCCCAAACCGGGTTGCTGCTTAAGTGTTCGTGCTATTCCCCAAACACCACCCAGAGGACCAGCAGATGTGAACACGCTGTTTATTACTCACCTGGCGAGGCAGTGCACCGATGGTGGTGGGTCAGTGTGAGAGAGACCTCACCTCCTCCAGTCTGAGGCTCGTTGTAAGGGGCCCCAGACAAAGGAGGCATGTGTTCTATGCGTGACTCTAAACTACATGACCTCAGTGTGTACAGGCAGAAAGAAAAAGTCAAGAAGCAGTCACAGGACCAGAAGCTGCCCCCAAAAGGAGATAAGGAGTTTTGATCCATTCCCCAAACAGCACACATTCCTTCTGGCCAGGGGCCCCCTGGCCAGCCCTTGTCACAGGCGATGGGACAGCGATGTATTGACCCCACAACATGCAACAACATGAGTGAATCTCAAGAACACTGTGTTGTGTGATTCCATTTTTATGAAGTTCAAGAATAGGCAAAACTAATCGACAGAGACAGAGATCAGAACAGGGGCTGTCTGTGGAAGATGGGGATTGACTGGCAGGAGCCAGAAGGAAAACTTTCGGAGAAGATGACAATGTCGTACTTCTTGATTTAAGTGGAGGTTGCATGGGTGTAATACATTCATCATAATTCATCTAATGGTACATAAGTCATAAGCTAAAATGTTAACCACGCTGGAACTGAGTGATTTTGCTTTCTTACCTGCTATATTTGTGTTTTCCAGGTTTTTCCCAATGAACACGTATTTCTTGGATAACTCGAATTTATTCTTAAGAAATAATTTTATTGTTTGAGCCGGTAAGCTATTTTTCTAATTTGACCATTTACAAATTGGTATCTACACAAGATCACCGTTCCCCTAGGTGTACTTAATGCTGTAACATTTGCATTAGCATATTGCCTACAGACAATTTCAAAGTTCTAATGCATCATACATTTGTACGGCTGGATAGTGGGTTGAAAAATCAGTTGGTCCAAAAGATCAATGTCCAGAGCGCTCAGGAGAGCTGGTTATTAATTTTCTCCTGGTATGTCTTCCAGGTACAGAGCCTCTACCACTTTCTTCAGCCAGCCTCTTTCAATACTTTATCATCCTGATGGATAATGGCTTAGAAGATCCCTTTGAGGCGGGTGAAAGTCAGAGCGCATACTGTTATATTGAGGACAAAGGGAGGTTATTGACTTCTAGAATGTTCTTCTACTCACCTATTGCTCCACAACTGATATTTCTATAATTCAATGTGTCTATTATCTTTGATGAGATTAAAGAGCTGTTCGTATGCATGAAACTTGTTTTTCTTCAGGCACAACGTCTTCTTATTACGTATGAAATTTGAAGCAGGGAAGCACCTCAGCTCCACGACGATGTCTTGCCTTTCATTCAGAATAAAGGCATTGTACCCATCCACACCTTCTTCTGTCTAGTAGACGGCCATTTACATGTTAAGAGAGGAAATACTTGCAAGAAACTTCCAAATCAGGACACTTTTGAGAGGGAAAATGGAACTCTTGCCCATTTAGCTAGCACAACAGCCATAAATGGGACTGTCCCAGTTTATTTAGACTAGAACTAGTTCATCTAAGTCATGTTTAGCCAACCCGTGAGTGATGGCTGCAGTTGAATGTGTGTTTGTGCACCAAAGCTGAGTGAAGGAACAGTGTCTACAGAGAGGGACATTCCAGTTAAGGCAAGTTTCGTCTTCATGAGTTTAAGAGGAAAATTAGTCTATGTTTCTGTTGAAGTCCACAGCTAACATGAATATTTTCATGAGTATAGGCTCCATTACTTTTGTGTGGTTCACGATGTTCTGCATATTGATGGAGATATGGCTTGGTGGGAAGCTCTTCTATTTTGGGGGTGGTCTGTCTTCTCTTTACAGACTTTTCTGCATGCAGTTCTTCGTCTGTTTATGAGAGACAATCTGTTTGCCTATTCATGAGAAAACTTCCCTTTGATTCGGTGTTTGGCCTGCTCAGCGTTCCCCCGCATTACTGTTTTACTTTACGCTAATAAAAATTGATAGCTATCGACCGACTCTGACACCATTCGGATTTTATGACTGATTTTGCATACAAACTGCTCCTTGGTTATGCTTATCATTGGTATAGTGGCTGTAAAATAGTTTTGAGATTTAACTGGTTGTTCTTGACTTACTTTTAAGTAGTTTCTTGTGTGCAAAACAACGGCAGCACATAGTCTGATGAGAATGTGGTTCATCAGTTTAAAACCACAATCCTGGGTCTGCTGTGAGAAGGAAAAAGCGTGTTAACAAAAAATATGTAGACTACAAAGTGGAGCCTCAATGTGCAGTCATGCCTGGGAACAAATAAGAGCAATATAAGCATGATGATGTTCACTTAATTTAACTACTTGTTAGTTTGATTCTATTTAATTTGGTCAAAAACCCATGAAACCGAACCATTTGTAATAAAGGCAACACAACTCCTCCTCTTTTATTTTGATGGATGTTAATTACTGCAGGCAGGAGCTATGGAGTAATTCAATTACTGGCTGTAATAACATTGTCATTTAATTAATAATGCATGCCTCATATCTGAGTGAGCGAGAAGAGTGTGAAGGCTTTGGAGAGTGATTACAACAACAAAAAATGTAATTCAGATACATGTGATTAAGATTCTAAAAACTATTGCCAAGGGTAAATGCCTGCTGTAGCCTACAGGGAATGGAAATAATGTCCAATCATTTAGAGAATAAACTATTCCTTTGTGAAACAAGGTAGGAGAATTTTGGGACAATTATTAATACTGACGTTGCCATCCATTAAAAATGGAGATGTAATAATAATAATAATAATAATAATAAGAAGAAGAAGAAGAAGAAGAAGAAACACATAGTGCTTGTTATATGATTGGAAATTTTCTAACATTTTATAGATATTCACTCATCTTTACAACATCAATTTGGATTCCCTTAGAAGAAGACTCTTGAGAAAGAATTTAAATGCCAGTAGTTTATTTGGGACAGAAAAGAAACTCTAGTGATTGGGAAAGTGAGACAGCAGTGGGTGCTCACGAGCTCACAAACCAGTTCCTGAGATTGTTTTCTAATGTGATCATGCAATCGTTTCTATAGGGACATGGAGATAGACACCATTATTCCCGCTTTCCAGAGAGACAGGATTTGAATCCAACCCAGATCTACTTGACTCCAGAGCCAATGCTCTTTCCCCCCATCTTCAGATCACGCACTTTAGGGTGTACACATTTCTGATTCTCTAAGTCTAGGCTGTGCCCAGGAACCTGCTTTTGGTGATTTAGGCATTGGTTGTCCAGTGAATGCTACTTTGAAAACCTCCCGTTATGACACTGAATTAAATTTGAGGTTCAAAGACCTTATTGACCCATGCTGTTTTGTTTACTCTTGCCTTGTAGTATAGTTTGATATCAAGCAGCATGATTTCTCCAACTTTGTTCTTCTTTCTCAAGATTATTGTTGCTATTTGGATGTATTGTGGTTCCATATACATTTTTGGAATATTTGTTTTAGTTCTGTGAAATGTGCCATTGGTATCTGGATACAAATTGCATTGAATCTATAGAATGCTTTCGGTAGTATGGACATTTTAATTATGTGAATTCTTCCTATCCATGAACACAGTATGTGCTCTCACTTTTTTGTATCTTCTTCACTTTTTTCTTCAGTGTCTTATAATTTTCCAAGTAGAGGTTTTTTACATCTTTGGTTAAATTTATTCCTCAGTATTTAATAAATATATATTTCTTTTCTTCTACTCACTTTGGGCATTGTTATTGTGTGTTGTTATTTTTCTAGTACCTTTAAGTATAAGGTTAGATTGTTTATTTGAGATTTTTCTTGTTTCTTGAGGTAGGCCTGTAATGCTGTGAATTTATCTCTCAGCACTGCTTTTGCTGCCTCCCATAGATTTTGACTTTTTGCATCCTCATTTTCATTTGTTTCAAGGTATCTTTTGATTTCTTCCTTGATCTCATTGTTAACCCATTCATTGTTTAGTAACATGTTATTTAGCCTCCGTGTCTTTGCATGTTTTTTAGTTTTCTTCTTGTGATTGATTTCTAGTTTCATACCATTATGATCAGAGAAGATACTTAATATGATTTCAATCTTCTTAAATTTATTGAGATTTTTTTTGTGCCCTAACACGTGGTGTATCCTAGAAAATGTTCCATGTGCACTTAACCAGAATGTGTATTCTGCTGCGTTGGGGAGAAATGCTCCAAAGATATCAATTAAATGCATCTGATCTAGTGTGTCATTTAAGGCTGCTGTTTTCTTGTTGATTTTCTATCTGGAAGATCTATTCATTGATGTCAATGGGGTGTTAAAATCCTCTACTATGCCTGTATTACTGTCAATCTCTCCCTTTATGTCCATCAAGATTTGCTTCATGTATTTAGGTGTTCCTATATCTTCTTGTTGGATTGCTCCTTTTATCATTATACAGTGTCCTTCTTTGTCTCTTATGATAGCCTTGGTTTCAGTCTATTTTATTTGATATAAGTATTGCTACCCCTGATTTTTTTCATTTTTTCAATCCCTTTACTTTTAGTCTGTGTGTTTCTTTTGTTCTGAGTTGGGTCTGTTGGAGGCAGCTTATATATGGGTCTTGTTTCCTTATCCATTCAGCTAACCTACATCTTGATTGGAGCATTTAAGCCATTTACATTTAAAATGATTATTGATAGGCACATATTAATTGCTATTTTGTACCTTATAACTATGTTCCTTTGTTGCTACACCGCCTCCTTTTTCTCCCCTCCCCTCCTCCTTATTCTTTAAGAAGACCCTTTGACATTTACATTTCTTGTAATACCGGTTTGTCGGTAATGAACTCTGTTAGCATTTTCTTGTTTGGGAAGCTCTTTATTTCTCCTTCAATTTAAATAACCTTGCTGGGTTACATAGTCTTGGTCATAAGTTCTTGCTTTTCGTCACTTGGAATATTTCTTGTCAATCCCTTCTGGCTTGAAATGTTTCTGTTGAGAAATCAGCTGACAGTCATTTGGGAGCTCCTTTGTAGGTAACTAACTGTCCTTTTCTTGCTATTTTTAAGACTCTCTTTGTCTTTAACCTTTTCCATTTTAATTATGATGTGTCCTGGTGTGGGTTTCTTTGGGTTCATCTTGTTGGGTACTTGTAACTTTGAATTTTAAACCTTGAAAATATAATATGTATTAACAATAAATTTGAAAATATCTACATAATTCCTATGCTGATGTAACAAACATTTTTTTTTTGCATTGGGCTATCTATCTACTATACCTCTTATAACCTTTACCTTTAAGAATGTGACTGCCAAGAAGGCAGATTTAGGACATATCATGTGAGTATTTTGGACAAATTTCCCATAGAAATATGTAGAAATTAGTTGGTGGCATAATGACACTATGTATGTATGTACGCATGTATGTATGTATGTATGTATGTATTTATTTTTTAAAGATTTTATTTATTTTTTATTAGAGAGAGGGGAAGGGAGGGAGACAGAGAGGGAGAGAAACAGCAATGTATGGTTGCTCCTCACATGGCCCTCACTGGGGACCTGGCCCGCAACCCAGGCACGTGCCCTGACTGGGAATCAAACCGGGACCCTTTGGTTCCCAGCCCGCGCTCAATCCACTGAGCTACACCAGCCAGGGCGACACTATGTATTTATATCACATTTAGCTATCCAATAGATTCAGTAAAATTTTAGATCGTCTTGACCCTGTTCCATACTGTTTCTATGGGATTATTATATGTTCCAATTTTCCTAAAATGTAGACTTATTAAAGGAGCACTTACAACAAATTTTTGTAAGTTGTCATCATTTAGAATAAATGTACCTATGACTAATTTTTGAAATTGTTTTGTTCAGCATTTTTACCTTCATGTAGGTAGAGCTGCTAACTTTTGGTGTTGAAAAGGGAAAATTTAGACTTTCATTTTATAATAAAAGAGAAAAATGACAGGATGATGGCGACAGGAGTGAAGAGCATCAAGACATAATTCTATAATTTAAGCAGACTCAGACATCAAAGAAATTTTAGGATGATTCATTTGCCTAGTTAAAAGAGAGGATTTTTTTCCTCTTCTGTTCCTTCTTGGATTACTGGTATGATTTATGTGAATAGAACATGGTTTTTAAAGAAAGAAAAGGGGAACTATGCCTTTATTTTTAGTGTATTTTTTCCAGTGGAGTTTATTTCACTTACTTCATTAGAGCAAAATAAAGATTTTGCTCCTCAGTGTTGCATATGTTCATGTTTAAGTGGGATTTTATGTTTATCTTAACAATATTTTGGCTTAAAGGCAGCAAATGAAGTCTTTAAATCTCAGGGAGTACCATCTGACTGCCTGAATAACACTGAAAATCGTGCTTTGATGACTGGGCAAGTCTCTGTCTCAGGAGCCTTGCTAATTGAAGATTTGTCACACCACCCCCTTAATTTAAGCAGTGTGCTCTGCAAATGATGACTGCTCTTTTACATTTGTGCTTTCCCTTCCAAGCAAATCATCTGTTACTCTGCTTTACACCAAAGAAGACATAGGGGCTGCTTCATGGGATTGTCAAAAACCAAACTTCAACCAAATAAATCTTAACGATCTAATTGGCTTCATTGAACAATTCACGAATCAGGTAGCATCTAACAAATAGAAAGATGCCCCGAAGGGCTACAGAATGGCAAAGTCTTTTAAAGGCAAGACAAGGAAGGTATAAGTAACCAACAAAAAAGGATTATTTCAGATTAGGTCACCTCCCTTGGAGGGACGAAAAGTCTTTTTAGGTGGTTACCTCATATTACTCTGACAGATGGAGAGGGGCCATGTGACAGATTATCTCATTGGCGCTGACGAGAAAATTCTAGATGGACCATAAGATTACATTACTGGGAGAAGACTGAAACTGCAGTTAGTTAGGTATTAAGCCCTCATTTGGTGATGTGGTCTAGCAGAAGTGACTCCATTTTGGGCCTGTGGTTTTCTCTTTAACAGGTTGAAGTGCTCAGCACCATGACTGGTAGGTGGTGATCCTCAATAAATGATATATTTATCTAAATGCATTACAAGGAAGATTTGTCTGAACTCGGGCTGCCCAGAAGCGGACCCTGACAGGAGAACTTGAGAGCAAGTGACTTCCTAAGGAAGTGCTCCTGGGATAGTCTAGGAGGGAGGGAGCAGGACAGAGAAGTCATAGGCTCAGCCCAATCCCTTGGAGCTCTGAAGGATAAAATAAGTGTTTAGACATGAAAATATGCTCATGATCTATTAAATGGAAAAATTGGATTTTAGAATATTGACTACAGTGGGGTCCCTATTTTATTTAAAAAATGTATCTGAAGATGTTTAGTCAATGGTGATGGCCTCTGGAGAGTAGAATTGGGAAAGACTCTAGCACTTCTTTCTGGGTAAGGGAAAGCAATGTTTCAGAGGCAGACTTCTGATGTCAAACCCTGAGGTTCTGATTCTGGCTCTGCTATTTACTAGATTTCTATTGTTAGGCTTGTTTCTTAATCTCTTTCAGCCTTTATTTCTTTAACATTTAAATTGGGCACAGACACAATGTCCAGCTCACAAGATTGTTGTCAGTATTCAGACATGTACCGATTGTTTCAATTCAGCATAGTCTTAGCAAATGGCCAGGGCTTAATACATGTTAGATATCATTATGACATTTTTCTATATACCTTGAACTTTGCAACAAACATCTATCTCTTTAACAGTAAGAAAGCAATACATATGGGAGGCGGCCCCAAAGTGTGGAAACACCCGCACATATTCATGTATAATGACTTATTGGTATTTTATCACGCACCAATAAAATAGCATCTACGATCCCTGACTTGATGACTACATTGTATATTTACTTTTTAAAGTTATTTTTTAAATTAGGTGAAATTCATGTAGCATAAAATTTACTGTTTTAAAGTGAACAATTCAGTGGCATTTACTATATCCACAATGTTGTGCCATCACTTCTTGTATAAAGATCTAAAAGACTTCCATCACCTCAGCAAGAAAGCCTGTATATGTTAAGCAGTCATTCCCCAGTCCCTTCTTCCCGCATAGCCTTGGGAACCACTGATCTGATTCTGTCTCTATTCTGGACTTCCCTATTCTGGACATTTCATACAAATAGGGTCATACAATATGTGACCTTCTGCGTCAGGCTTCTTTCACTCAGCATTGTGTTTTTGAGGTTCATCCACAATGTAGCATGTATCAAAACTTCATTCCTTTTAATGGCTGAATAGAATTTCATGGTGCGGCTAGAATGCACATTTGTTTATCCATGCATTAATGAATGGATGTTTGGACTGTTTCCAGCTTTTGGCTACTGTAAATGGTGTTTCCATGGACATGTGTGTACAGGTACATTTCATTTGAGTAACTGTTTCATTTTTTTAAAGCTATATAACTAGCAGTGGATTTGCTGGGTCATATGCTAATTCTAGGTTGAACTTTTCGAGGAACTTCAGGCTGTTTTCCATAGCAGCTGAACCAATTTACATTCCCACCAGCAATGCATAAATGCTCCAATGTCTCCACATTCTCTCGAACACTTGTTATTTTCCATTTTAAAAAAATTCTAGCCATCCTAGTGGGTGTGAATTGGTATCTCATTGTGGTTTTGATTTGCATTTCCTTCGTGACTGATGATGTTGAGCATCTTTTCAGGAGCTTGATTGTATATCTTTTTTGGAGAAATATCTGTTTAAGTCCTATGTCCATATTTCAGTTTGGCTGTTTGTCTTTTTGCTGTTGAGTCATGAGAGTTCTTTATATATTCTGGATGTATATTTACCTTTAACACAAAAAGTGACACTCATCCTTTGAGGATTCAATTCAGATCCTCCAAAAGGCCTAATGTTCCCAGCTAGAACTTATTTCTCTACACTCAGAGAACATGCAACAAAGACTATATCTGGCCCACAAAGCCGAAAATATTTACTACCTAGCCCTTTACAGAAAATGTTTGCTGACACCTGGACTATCACTTCCTTGAGGGCAGAGATGGTTCTTGACAGAGCCTTAAATGCTCAATATGATGGCCCTTGGTCATGAAAAAATTGTATGTGTTTTGCATATAGTCCACAGTGAAGCAATTTATTTTGGAAAAATTTTTTTCTAAAATGATTATGACCAACATTTCTGAACTTCAAATTTAATTACTTGGAATGTTTACATATATGGAATACCTCATTTTCTGGTAGAGCAGAATAAATAAAGTGTTCCTATAATTCTGTTCACCAAATTTGTGGTGGAGCTTTTAAGAAATGATTTGAAAAACAACTTACATGCTCTGAACCCTGAAGTCTGAAACAGCGTAACACCGAGAACATTGTTATCATTTGGTCTTTTTCTGTTCTCATATGCCTCTGTGGAAACACAAGATTATTGGTACGAAGTGTCACTCAATTTGTGGCTCAGGAACGTAACTGCTTGGCCTACAGCCAGCAATTACTTCTCTTTTAGCAAAGGCCGGTGCACGTCTCGGCTCCCACCTGAACAGGCTTCAGACCGACGCCAGAAATGTGTGTAAAAATACTGCATCTATTTCGGAGAGCCCAAACCTTGGATATTTCCACATTGCTATTTTCACCTTGGTCTAGGCTGCTCTTGTACATCAGAAATAGCACAACGCAAGAGACACAGTGCCCTTTCCTTAGCTGCTGTACCTTGATTTTGTCAGTCCCAGCTCGAGCGTTTCTCAGGCCTTGACAATCAGAGTGAGTTAGAAGCTGACTGCAGCCTTAGCGGGAGAAAATGAAACGCTGTGACTGCATTACCCTCTGGTTTTCTGCGTGAATGGCTGGGGTCTGGGTTCGATTCTAATTAGAGGAGGACAGAAATTACCGAGGTGAAACTAAAGAGATGTGAGTGCATCTTTGCAGGGGCCTGCACTGGTGGGGAGTAGCGAGGCCCATATTCTGGGACGTGCTCAGCAAATGTTGTCTATAAAGGGCCAGATATTAAATATATTTAGCTCTGCAGACTGCGGAGTTTCTGTTGCACTATTCAGTTCTGCCATTGCATAGACAATAGGAGAAGGAACTAGCGTGGCTGTGCTCCACCCAGTTCATGCGGAAAAAAAGGCTGCAGGTGGGATTCGGCCTGCGGGCAGGTGGTAGCGGGCCAGCCTAGGCGTGTACCATCAATCTCAGGTCTGGCTGCGGTGTTTCTTCCTCCTGCCGGCACACTTTTGAGGATTTCTGGTGTTTACAATTCACCAAGGAAAGTGACCGGGGTGGGGGGGCAGAAAGATGCTTTTTACACAGAGCACATTTTCTGTGAAGGTTCTGCTACTACATTTGGTTGGGGACAAGGCTAAAGTCACAGCTAATATGGGATTGATGTTCCATGGAGTTCTAGAGACATTTTTATTGTAGATTTAACTGGAAGGAAAAATCAAGAATTGACTGAGTGTTATCTGTAGGCCTAAAGTAAATGGGGCGAGAATTTCTCCCAAGAGTGCGTGTTTGCCACTCTCTCGGATAATTATTTGGGGGGGGGCTCACATCTGGTTCTTTTCTCTTAGTTAACTCAATTTCTGTGTGGTTTTTGTGTAGATTATTCATGTATATGCACGGTTGTACTTTCCTAACATAACTACTCCCTAGATGCTCCTTAATTTATTCTGAGAAGTAAGAACTTGTAGCAGTAAAGTGGAGTGGTCTTTTACTATGAATTTTAACACTAACAGAAGTTCAACTGTATGTTAATGTGAGAACACAATAGTGCCTTCTTTTGGGGGGAGGATACGTTCCAAGACCCCCAGGGGATGCCTGAAACTACAGATAGTACCGAACCCTATATGTACTATGCATTTTCCTACACATACATAGCTATGATGAAGCTTAATTTATAAATTAGGCAATTTCACACATAGATTTATTCTTATTGTAGATCTTAGCAACTTCATCATCTATCTATCCAGCTGTTTTCTCCTCTGACCCTTTGGCTTTCTATCTATGGATATGTGTATTTAGGTATATATAATTTAAAATGACTATCTAGATAACTTAGGACAGGTTTTTGTATTTTAATACAGAAGCTAGTCTTATTATTTTGCCCCCAGGTGAATACGAATCATCATTTTCTCCCAGTCTTTCAAACTGGAGTCGTTTCATTTTTTAAATAAACTTTTAATTTGGGAATCACTTAGATTTACAGAAAAGTTGCATAGATAGTACATAGAATTCGTGTCCAACCTTTACCCAGTTTGTCCTAGTGTTAACATCTCACACACCGTGGTACCTCGTCACAACTGAGAAATTCCCAGTAGCACGATAGTATTCACTAAATTCTAGCGCTTTTATGGGTATCCACCAGTTTTTTACACTGATCTCCTTTTTTCTGTTCTAGAAACCAATCCAGAAAAATCAGATTGCATTTAGTGAGCTGGTTTCTTTGAATTCAGTGAAAATCGTTAAGGATAAGATCCATTTCAATGTGGTGATTTATAAAGCACTAAATATAGGTAAAGTATTCAGCCATCACTTATGAAATTCCTGTAAGAGAGCAGAAGGGGTCCAGGAGATGCCCTACTTGCATCTCCAGACTTTCCATGGCCTCTGCTCTGGATAAAGAGCTTTCAAATTTGTAGAGCCTTTTTATGGATATTATCTCAATCCATCATCCCAATCACTCCATGAAGGAGGCAAGGCAAATATAATTTTGTTTGTTTCCCATTTCACTAATTAGAAGATTAAAACCCAGAGACAGGTAGACCCTGTGCAACAGGGTTTCATGCTTCGAAGTGCTCTGTGTTTGCTTTAATGCTCTGTTGCAACCTTTAACAGATTCCTAATACTTTATAACGAGGGACCTGCTTTTTATTTTGCACGGGGTCATGCCAATTACGAAGCTGATCCCACCTGAAGAGCATGCTCACACAAGGGCATGTAGAATTGGTGTAGCTGAGTGAATTTTAAGTGCTTTCTGACTTAGAGTTTTCTCTTCCTCTTACTACACTACAGCATTTCCACCAACCTCGGGACCTGTGATTTGAATCTAACCTGCAGTCCATTCCCTTAATTTCCCACAACTTCTCTTTTCTGGCTCTGTGTCAATGCCTCTGCATGTCTGTATGTAATTTTTGCCTTGACAACTTTGATTTCTATTTGGAAAATAAATCAATCTGAAAACTTGCTTACCTGTGGGTTAGACAACTGCTCTGCTAATTTATGTTCATAATTTCCTAGCGGTAATTACTGCCTCAGCAGCTATGCACATCATATTTATTAAACAGGTTTAAAATAAAATAAAAATGGTTCTATTTTGTTTCCAAGGTTGGTTAATTAGCTCATGCTGTTGTCAGGACTGAACTGTGAATTGTTAACTCCCTTCCTGAAGGGGTGATATTAATTTTTCTGCAGATGCGGAAACATTTGACTGAACAGCATGATTTTAAAATCAGGGAGCGCTGCTTGGTAGCCAAATAGTCAAAATAATGCTTGGTGGTTTGGATGGCAGATCCAAGTTGTCCATGTTGGTCCGGACAGAACTTGATACAATCATTCCATGACTCATGACTCTAGAAAGAGGTGAGAGATTGAGCTAAGTGAGGATTTCAACCTTGGCTTTGTATTACTGACAGAATTAGGGGGGAGGAGAGGGGGAGGGAGAGGGAGAACATTTCCAACAATAAAAAAATGATGAAAAAAATGGTCAAAGAGAAACACCATATGATCTCACATATAAGTGGAAGCTAATCAACAAAACAAACAAGCAGGCAAAACACAACCAGAGACATTGAAATGAAGAACAAACTGACAGTGACCAGAGGGGAGGGGGGAGGGGATAACAGCGGATAATAGGGGAAGGGCCATCAAAGAACATGTATAAAGGACACATGGACAAAACCAAAGGGGGTAGGAT